>CAUYSK010041452.1:0-75442 GCA_963575035.1 Avahi laniger | reverse complement strand
ATAAATAAACAGCTCTACTGAGATATAATTCACGTGCCGTATAATTCATCTATTTAAAGTGTCTAATTCAGTGGTTTTTAGTATATTCACTGAGTTGCTCATTCATCACTACAATCAGCTTTATTTTTATTTTTTTTTTTTTTTGAGACAGAGTCTCTGTTGCCCAAGGTAGAGTGCCATGGCATCAGCCTAGCTCACAGCAACCTCAAACTCCTGGGCTCAAGCAATCCTCCTGCCTCAGCCTCCTGAGTAGCTGGAGCTACAGGCATGCACCACCATGCCCGGCTAACTTTTTCTATATATTTTTAGTTGTCCAGCTAATTTCTTTCTATGTTTTTTAGTAGAGACGGGGTCTCGCTCTTGCTCAGGCTGTCCTTGAACTCCTGAGCTCAAGCAATCCTCCCGCCTCGGCCTCCCAGAGTGCTAGGATTACAGGCATGAGCCACCGCGCCCAGCCAGTATACAAGTTTTTGTGTGGGCATATATTCTCATTTTTCTTGGGAACCCAGAAGTGGAATTCGTGGATCACATGGTAACTACGTTTAACCTTTTAAGAAACTGCCAGATTGTTTTCCAAAGCATCTGCACCATTTTATGTTCCCTCCAACAATGTATGAAGGTTCCATACATTCCATACATTGCATTCTTGTCAACACTTGTCATTGGCTGTCTTTTTGATTATAGCTATTCTAGTAGGCATGAAATGGTGTCTTTGGGTGTGATTTGATGACTAGTGATATTGAATATCTTTGCACATGTTTATTGGCCATTTGTATATTCTTTTTGGAGAACCGTGTATTCAGATCCTTGTCCATTTTTAAATTGGGTTATTTGTCTTTTGTTATTGAGTTGTAAGAGTTCTTTATATATTCTAAATACAAGTCCCTTATGATCTTATGATTTGTAAAAATGTTCTCCCATTTTGTGGGTTATCTTTTCACTTTCTTGATGGTATCCTTTGAAGCACAAACCTTTTTTAATTTTTATGATGTCCACTTTGTTTTTTCTTTTGGTGCTGTGCTTTCAATGATATCATGTCTAAGAGACCATTACTTAATCCAAGGTCATGAAGATTTATGCCTACGTTTTCCCATTATATTTTACTTGAGTCTAGTATTTCATCTTGTTTGAAGAATAGGTCCTTGCATCCAGTTATATTAACTCTTCCTTCTGGCTGCATAGTTTGTGTCATTTGAAGGTGTGCATTCTTTGTCATCCAAGGAACTAAGAAAAAAAAATGCTGATTTTTATTCATGCAAGTATTATACCTTTAAAAACATGCCCAATCCGTTATTTAGCACACATTTCTGATTCATCCACAAAGATATTTCAAGAGACTTTATGAAATGCACACTTGAAATTAAGAATGGAACTTACGCTGCTGAAATTGAGATGACTTGTGTTTAATTGTTCTCCTAATGCTGGCCTGGGAACACTCTCAGGAAAGGGTGTGGGGCCAGTTTTGTATTATCTGGTCTTGGTGAATTCATGCTGATTTTAAATTCAGTTTTCCTTTTTTGGGCTCTTATAGACCATTTTTTCATAGTTCACTCTAGGCTGTTAGGTGAACCAGGCATTAGTTTTAAGACCAACATTTCCCGCTTTCGCACTGGGGCAGCACTAGTTCGGGTTTGGTCTTTGTGGCATTGTATGCCCCCAGAGAGTGCAGGTTTCAACGTCAGGATCGTGTTCACAGGCTCTGGCCCCTGGGAGGTAAATTCACCTAGAAGGCTCTAGAGACTTGAGCTTTTCTAAAAGTAGCTAATGCTCTCCTCTTGTCTTTCCCCTATTTCCAGCTACCAATTCTGCTTCTAATTTGGAGATCACGAGCCTTTCCAGTGACACTGGTCCTTTGTGACCATTAGAGCACCTGGCCAATGTGTGTTTCCTCCTGGAGGTTCTCCCCTCCTAGTCTAGCCAGCCTACCCAGGCAGCTCACCCTGTTTCCTAGAGCAGCTTTCTAGCCTGCCTGAGCTCACCAGTGCTCTGACCTTCCCCATCGTGTTCTTACAGAATCGTGCCAGGCCTCGGGATCTGTCCTTGGTTTTGGGGCACCTTCATCCATCCTTGGCACCATAACATCTTTGTAACATCTGATGCTTTCTGATGGAAGCCCTCTCTGCAAGCTCCTGGGCCACATCCCTAGTTTTTCTAGACCATCCTTCCTATTATCCTTGTCAGGAAACTTGCTGATTGTCTTGCCAGATTTTCTCCTTTCAGCTCTCTTTCTGACAATATCTGTCTGATATCTGTTTTTCCTATAAAGCCCAATGGTCAGATGATCGGAGGGCAGAGCAAAGAATGTCCTGGATGCTGATTAAAAATGGCAGATTGTAACTGAGAAGTTTCTGGAATAAGGAAACTCTTGGGTTGCTGGGATAGGGGGGTGCCATCCCTGGTTCTTGGCTGGAAGGTGGCAGTCTGGCCAACACAGGGGATGTGAGGCCTGATAAGTTGTCCACCGCTCGCTTCCTCAGGACCTCTGGCCCTGCCTCCTGGCCCCGGCTCACAGGTCGTGCCTGTGCCCGGCTCTTGCAGAGGCGGCTCCCCTGCCCTGTGGGTTGGGGGCTCTGCACCTGCGGCAGCCCCTCCCTGCCTCCCAAGCCACTCCACCTTGTGGAGTCTGTCCATGAGTCACATCCATGCCTTCTTTGAACTTTTTGAATTTCCTTTCCCCAGATCTTCCCACTGTGCTCTCGGCCCTTGCTGCGTGGGAGGCCACACTGAAGGGGAGTTAGGAGGATGGGGACGGGGCTGGGGCTGGAGACAGGGACCCTGGCTGGAGCTTCAGCCCTTAGCAGAATGCCTTACCTGGGATTGGGAAGAAGGATGGATGGAAGAAGGGGCAAGCCATGGAATCTGGAGGCAGCTAGCAACCACAGGAGAGGTGCTTCGGGCTTGTCTGGCAGGGAGGACACAGGTTGGAGTAACATGGGCTGATTGAAAGTGTGGATGAGGAAGATTTCAGCGTGACTTGGTGGTGTTGCTAACCATGCTGGATAATTTAGGAAAAAAAGCCCAGGGTGAGGTCAGCCTGAGTTCCTGTCTGATGGGTCTGTGGACAGCGATGGCAGGGAAGTAAGACTGGGCACCTGGAGGAGGGGTCTGGACCTGGATCTTCCATCTGGGGAGGATGTGGACCATGGGGCATCTTCATTGCGGGCACATCACTTTACAGTTGTTCACTGGTCACAATTACTCGCCCTGGTCATTTGCTGTGGTGGATCTTCTTGGGTAGAGTATAAGCTGTCTGACGGGAGGGGTTCTGCCTCTTAGCTCTTCTGGGCTCTGCCGGGTGTCTGCACCCCGGGTGGGCGGTGGGTAAATATTCGTTAGCTCTCCGCACAGGGGAAACACGGAACGGGGAGGCAGCGGGGCTGAGAAACAGACAGCAGGACTCTGAGGGAGAAGGAAGACTGAAGTAATAGTGTTTGCATGTGTTGACTGCCCTGATTAGTACATCTATCCCTCTAGCCGGCTCCCAGGACGTTTTGTGACCAAGCGTAACGCTCACCCTTCAAATTGCTGCTAATTTATTTACAGTTTTTGGTGATTGCACATCATGTGCACCCTGAGAAAAACAAGCAGGGGATCGAAAAATGATGATTTTTTCCTGGAAAAGCATGCCCGTTATAGCCTGCAGTGACAGCGAGGGCCAAGGCAAACATTCACATGAAACCAGAGCTGTGGTGTAGCCACTCATGAGTGGCTGTCCTGGGCCTGGTGGGATTGCGACATGGCGGGCCTGTGGCCAGACCCTCTCTGGACTGTGTTTGGGGCAGGTGGTGGGTCGGGAGGGTAGAAAGGGAGCCGTGCCCCCGAAGTGCCTCAGAACCGAGGGCCTTTCTGGGGTGCTCCTCACCCCTGTGCAGGCTGCCCCGATTTTGTGGATGGGTCAGGGATGGAAGGCCAGAAGGGGGTGGGGGTTGTGAGTTTCTGACTCCCAGAAAGGGACTCAGCTAGAGCAGCTCCTGTGCCGGCCTGTGGGCCTAGAATGGAGGTGCTGGGTCCTCCGGTGGGTTGGAAGGGGTTCAACCCAGCTCTGTCTAGCAGGATGGGCCTATCAACTTAATGAGATGGGCAGTATCTGGTGAGAAAGAAGCTAGGGTGGTGGAAGTAAGTGGAGAGGCTCGCCGACCTAGTAAAGTCTGAACAGTGATTGCAGTTTTTCTGGCTTTGAGATGAAATGTGCCTGCAGACTCAAGAACACAGAGGAGGCGAATTGGGGTTCCCCTGAGCCCACACTGCAGGGACCACCTGGGTAGCAGGCACCCTGTTTGCATGGGAATATGTCTCCTGTGATCCCATGGATCCAGTATCCGTTTCAACGCGTGTTTTCTTTCTGGGTAATGCGAAGGGAAACCTCGGCCCGAAGTTGATAAAATCATCTCACTGTCCTCACTGGTAGAGTCCCACTTACGCAGGTTTGACAGTTTGGGGGGAAAAGAGCTTTGGCCAGAAACTGAGCCTCCATTTAAACATCTGCTTCTCTGGGCAGCCGAGTGACCCTAGCCACTTCTCACGCAACCTGGAGGAGCTCCCTGCTAGGAATGGAGAGTTTTGTTTTTCTCAGGCCATGAAAGGTGCAGACTCAAGGGCTAGTCGCGGTGACAGCAGTGTGTTTTGGGAACACATGTCGGCTATGGTTTGGGATTTCCTTCTTTATTGCCTGTTAACTTTTGGCACTTGCTGTGAGTTAGATTTAAACCTAGGGGAAAACAGCGTCTCATAAACAAAGACTTGTCATTCTTACCAAGGGACTAACGGTATTTGGAAACAGGGAAGCTCCAAGGAAAATATTCCGAGTGTCAAGGGTAGAGCCTTTGTCTTGGGGGGCTGGGGTGGTAGTGGGGGGGGTTGCTTGCATGAGACATACTGAAGGTTTTACCACCATGCCTGGGGGCTGTTTATGTTTCTTTGTGCTTTCCCCAACCCTGAGAAACCTGCTGAGCTTGCCTTGGTCCTCCTGGTGACTTTGGGATTCCTTTCCTAGGCGGACTGGGCTTGGCGTGGGTTAGCTCCCAACACCTTGCAGTTTGGCTGTACCTCAGGATCCAGGCACCCCACCTCGCTCCATCTTTCTTCAATTAAAATCTAGACTCATGAAAACAAAGTTGCTTACGGCAAAGAAAGGCCTGAGAAACACAGGGAGGCAGATGCAAATCTGCTGGAAACCAGATGTCTCCTTCTCCGTGGCAAAGAGGCGCCCAAGTTCACGGGGCATCTGGGGAAGTGTTTGTCTTTAAGGAAGACATCTGTATGGAAATGGTAGCCTGAGTAATGCGATGTGACAGTTGCTATGTCAACTCACAGATTTTCCCCTCCCCTTAAATTATTGACCAGCTCAGTCAATGTTGCATAAAAGTCATGCAATGCCTTGGAATGTGTTTATGTGCCGGCCTCTGCCAGAACTTTTCAGCATTTTTTTCCTACGTGTATTTTGCTTTTGGGAAGATGGCCTGTCACTTTGGTTTAACTGTGTGCTTTTTTTTTTTTTTTTGGAACTACATATTTCTTAGATTTGTAACGGGACAGTGGCAACTGAGCCTCCAGGGGAGCGAGAGAGTGGGGAGTAGCGGGACAGCCAGGGCACTTGAAGCCCTTCAGCTGTGGTGAGGAGCCACAGACCAGGGGCCAGGTGTGGGCAATTTGCAGGTAGTTTGAGGAGACCTCTGTTAAGGTCTTCCCTTGCTGGCCTCTGCTTTCTCAGCGCAGTGCCTTGGTGTGTCTCCTCCTTGTCTCTCCCCTTCCTCTTTCTTTCTGCCAGCCTTCTGCCTGGGCCTGGCCCTGGCTCTGCCCTGTTGTCTCTCTGTCCACTCTTTACCTGAGCATAGTGCTTAGAACAGGGGCTTTGGAGCCAGAGAGACCCACTCGGGTTCACATCCAATTCCAATCCTGCAGTTTACGGGCACATGACCTTGAGCAGGTTTCTAAACCCCTCTGAGCCTCACTGGAGAAAGGAATTACTGTGGTAACCATTACATTAGTACTGGAGTACTCTGCATGACATTGGCAAGATGGCTAACTAGAAGCCCCCGGCTCCTGTCCCCTCGCAAGGACAGACAGAGCAATGAATAAACAACTCTATCTTAATGAAAATAACTGAAGGAGAGTGCTGCAGTGCATCAGAGCAGTAACAGAATCCCAGAGAGCACAGAGACTCAGGATGGCCACACAGAGAATGGAAGGAAACACTAGGCCTCCACTACCCTGTCTCCACTGGGATCAGCTGGGAGCCAGGAGGAACTTCTCCCTGTGGCAAGGACAGCAAGAGCAGTGCGGCAACCCATGTGCCCACCTGGAACATGGACAGATTTCACTGCAGTCCTCATAGCCCAGTTGAGGGAGCTGCCTGAAGTCCACATAGCTGTGCTTCTCCAAGAGAAGGCTGTGACACTGTGCCTCCACCGCTGTGGCCTGCATGGCTACTGTGCTATGGTATCTTGGAATTGGGACTAAAGCTGGAGTGTGTCTTGTTCCAGAGGTGAGTGGCTATGGCTCCCCTATGTTGCTGAGGCTACTACCATAGAACCACCTCAGTTGCTGGCAGCCTTGACATCTCCCTGTAGAGCTGTTATGCCCATCCCTGTAGGGCCAAGTGGAGGTGGAGCTGCTCCACCTACCCCTCCCTGGCCCCCTTAGGCTAGAGCTGAAGCAGTACCCTGTCTCCTGGGAAAACAATACCTACCTTGGCTGCTCACAGAAGTTATGCCTCCTGGTGCCTAAGTTGAAGCAGTGCCCTGGACCCTAGGAAATGGTGCCTCGGCCACCCAGAGCAGTCACATGCTCTAGTACCTAAGCTCAGGTGACAGCCTGTATCTCAGGAAAACAGTATCTGGGCTTCCCAGAATAGTCACATCACCAAGGCCTGAGCTAAAGTGGCACATTGGCGCCTGGGGAATTGGTGCCCTGGCTAAGATGAGCAGCTACTCATCCCAGGGCTGAGCTGACACAGTATCCTGAATTGCAGGGAGACAGAGTAGTGGCTGAGCTGAGACATTCTACCTTGCTGGCCAAACAACTTTAGTACCCTGCTTCCCTGGAATTGGATTAGCCCCCTAGAGTCTGAGCTACTGAAACACCCCTCTCCCTGGGGAGTAGAGTCATTACTATGCTGTTCCCTGCACCCCCAGGGCCCAAATAACTGCTGTGCTCCACCATTCTGGGGTACTTGTTGCCACTGCATCTGGCCTCACAGAGTTTGGAATATTTCCAAGCCTCACCATCCTAGTGTTTGGCATCACTACTACATGGTACCTTTTTGCTTGGGACCTGAATTGCCACTGAGCCCTATTGGCTCAGGTTCCTGAATTGCAGCTGTGTCCTCAGCCCTAAGCCCAAAGCTTTAGAATGTCTCTTCTTCCCCAGAGTTGGGCCAGTACTGAGCCCTGCCCTCTAGAGGTGAACTCACAACTTTGACTTGGCGCCCTGGGCCTGAGCTGCTAAGGTGTGCTTCAGAGTCACAGATCCTGGCTCTGTCAGCAGACTACATTCAACTCTACCACAGAGGATACACCTGCACTCCAAGATCAGGGTACCACAATAGGTTTGTGACACCCTGAGCCTCAGACCCAGGTCCCACAGCCACCCTGAGCACCTGCATCTGGAACCCAGCACTGCTGGAGCTGCTTGTAGGCCATCAGACTTGACACCAAGAGCGATCCCCTCAGCTAAAGTCTCTCCATGGTGGGAGAAAATGAAAATAGGAGGAACCCAAAAGCCCTTGACACTTAGGACATTAACAACCTGCACTACTGGTGACACCACTGCCACAAACTTCCATAGCTTAGGCCACTGAGGTACCCACAGTTATTGCTGACGTTGAAGATAAAGGAAGAGACTGCACAGAGACTATACCACTGAAGCTATCTGGAAACTGAGTCATCACACCTTTCCCAACTGGCACACTGAAATCCAACTTCAGGTGAAAGTCTTTCTTTATGAAAGTCATTCTAGAAAGTTTGAAAGAAGCAATTGTTTCATCAGATACACAGGTGTCAACACTAGGACATAAGAAACTTGAAAAAGCAAGGAAATAGGATACCACCAAAGGAACAAAATACCTCTCTAGTAACAGACACCAGTGAAAGGGAAATTAACAAATTGCCAGAAAGGGAATTCAAAGTAATGATCTTAAGGAAACTTAATAATACACGAGAAAACAGATAAACAATTCAACAAAATCAGGAAAACAACTCAATATGAATGAGAAATTCAACAAAGAGATAGAAAGCATAACGAACCAAACAGAAATCATGCAGCTGGGGAATTCAAGAATGAAATAAAAAATACAACAGAGAGCTTCAGCAACAGCAGATCAAACAGAAGAAAGAATCTCTGAACTTGCAGATAAGTTGTTTGAAATTACCTAATCAGAGAAAAAAAGGGAAATAAGAATGAAAAAGAGTGAAGAAAGCCTACAAGACTTATGGGACATCATTAAATGAACAAATATTTGTATTATGGGAGTTCCAGCAGGAGAAGAGCAGAGAAAAGGCATAGAAAATATATTTAATTAAATAATAACTAAAAAATTCCCAAGTCTTGGGAGAGATATGGACATCCAGATTCAGAAAGCTCAAAGGTCCCCGAAGAGATTCAACCCCAAAAGGCTCTCCATTACCCACATTATAGTCAAATTGTCAAAACTCAAAGAAAGAATTCTAAAATCAGCAAGAGAAAAGCCTTAAGTCACATATAAGGGAATCCTCATTAGACTAGCAGATTTCTCCACAGAAATTTTACAGACCAGGAGAGAATAGGATGATATATCCAAAGCACCAAAAGAAAAAAAAGTTAAAGCAAGAATACTACACTCAGCAAAGCTGTTCTTCAGAAATGAGGGAGAAATAAAGTCTTTCCCAGACAAGCAAAAACTGAGGTGACTTATCACTACTGGACTGGCATTATATTAATAAAATGCTCAAAGGAGTTCTACATATGGACACAAGAAGATGATAATCATTATCATAAAACATGCAAAAGTATAAAACTTAACGGGAAAGCAGATACATGAAGGAGAAAGAGAAAAGAATCAAGCCTCATCACCACAGAAAACCACCAAACTGAAATGATAAACAGCAAAAGAGGAAGGAAAAAAACAAAGGATATACAAAATGACCAGATAACAATTAACAAAATGACAGAATTAAGTCCTCGTCTATCAATAATAACTTTGAATGTAAATGGATTAAAATTCCCACTTCAAAGATAGACTTGCTGAATGGATTAAAAAACGTGGCCCAACTATATGCTGCATACAAGAAACTCACTTTATCTGTAAAGACACATATAGACTCAAAGTGAAAGGATGAAAAAAGATACTTCACAAAAATGGAATCCAACAGCAAGCAGGAATAGGTATACTTACATCAAACAGGCTTTAAATTAAAAATGGTAAACAGAGATGAAGAAGGTAATTATATAATGATAAAGAGCAATTCAACAAAATAATATAGCAATTATAAATATGTATGCACCCAATACCAAAGCAGCCAGATATATAAAGCAAATATTATTAGATCTAAAGGGAGACTCCAATACAATAACAGGTAGGGTCTTTAACATTACACTCTCAGCATTGGACAGACTGTCTAGACAGAAAATTAACAAAGAAACATTAGATTTAAATTGTACTTTAGACCAAATGGACCTAACAGATATTCACAGAACATTTCATCCAATGGCTGCAGAATACACATTCTTTTCATCACTACATGGAATATTTTCCAGGATAGACCACATGTTAGGCCACAAAAAAGGCTGAAAAAATTTAAAAGAATTGAAATCATATCAAGTATCTTTTCTCACTACAATGGAACAAATCTAGAAATAAATAACAAGAGGAACATCAAAATAGTACAACATGGAAATTAAGCAACATGCTCCCGAATGACCAATGAGCCATGATTCAATGAAGAAAATAAGAAGGAAATTAAAAAATTTCTTGAAACAAATGAAAATAGAAACACAACACACTAAAACCTATGGGATATAGCAAAAGCAGTTCCAAGAGGGAAATTTACAGCAATAAACACTGACATCAAAAAATAAATAAAGAAGATTTCAAATAAACAACCTAACAATCTCAAGGAACTAGAAAAACAAAAACAAACCAAATCCATAATTAGTATAATAAAAGAAATAATAAAGATCAGAGCAGAAGTAAACTCAACTGAGATTAAAAAAGTACAAAAGATCAACAAGTGAAAGGTGGCTTTTTGAAAAGATAAACAAAATTGACAAACCATTAGCTAGACTAACCAAGAACAAAAGAGAAAAGACTCAAATAAATCATATATAAAAAGAAGACATTACAACTGATACCAGAGCAATGCAAGGGATCATTAGAAACTATTATGAACAACTATATTCCAACAAATTAGAAAATCTCACAGAAGTAGATAAATTTCTGGACAATACAGCCTACCAAGATTGAATTAAGATGAAAAAGGAAACTTAAACAGATTAATTACAAGTAATGAGACTAAATCAGTAATAAAAAATTTCCAGTCAAAGAACCCAGGACCTGGTGGCTTCACTGCTGAATTCTACCAAATATTTAAAGAACTAATACTGATTCTTCTCAAACTCTTTTGGAAAAGTAGGGAGGAGGGAATTCTTTCAAGTTCATTCTATGAAGCCAGCATTACCCTGATGCCAAAACCATTCAAAGACACAACAAAAAAAGGAAACTGTATGCCAATATGACTGATGAACATAGATGTAAAAATCCCCAACAAAGTACTAGCAAATTGAATTAGATAACACTTAAAAAAGATTATTCACCACGATCAACTGGGATTCATCCTCAGGATGTAAGGATGTCAACATGTGCAAATCAATAAATGCGATACATTGCATCAATAGAATCAAAGATAAAAATGGTATTATCATCTCAAAAGATGCAGAAAAAACATTCAATAAAATTCAACATGGCTTCATGATAAAAATTCACAACAAACTAGGAATAGAAGGTACAGACCTCAAAATATTAAAGGCCATATATGACACACCCATAGCTAATATCATGTTGAATGGGGAAAAGTTGACCGCTTGATCTCTAAGATCTGAAATAAGACAAGGTTGCCCATTTTCACCACTTTTATTTAATACAGCACTGGAAGTCCTAGCCAGAGCAACTAGGCAGGAGAAAGAAATAAAGGGCATCTAAATTGGAAAGAAAGAGATCAAATTGTCCCAGTTTACAGATGATATGATCTTATATAATATATAGAAAATCCTAAAAGCCCCACCCCAAAAGACTCTTAGAACTGATAAATAAATTCAGTAACATTGTAGGATACAAAATCAGTATACAAAATCAGTAGTATTTCTATACTCCAACAATGAATTAGAGAAAAAAGAAATGAAGAAAGCAAACCCATTTGCAATAGTTACAAAAAGAAATAACTAGGAATAAATTTAATCAAGGAAGTGAAAGATCTCTACAAGTAAAACAATAAAACACTGCTGAAAGAAATTGAAGAGGACACACACAAAAAATGGAAAGACATCCTGTGTGCATTGATTAGAAGAGTTAATATTATGAAAATGACCATACTACCAAAAGTGATCTATAGATTCAATGCATTCCCTATCAAAATGCCAATGACATTCTTCATAGAAATAGAAAAAGCAATCCTAAAATTCACATGGAACCACTAATGACCTCAAATAGCCAAAGCAATCCTGAGCAAAAAGAATAAAGCTGGAGATATCAAACTACTGGACTTCAAAATACAATATAAATGTATAGTAACCAAAACAGCATGGTACTGGCATAAAAACAGACATATAGACCAATGGAACAGAGTAGAAAACACAGAAATAAGTCCATGTATTTATAGCCAACTGATTTTCGACAAATGCATTCTCGACGAGAACAAGAACATTCACTGGGGAAAGGACAGTCTGTTCAATAAATGGTACCGGGACAACTAGGATATCTATATGTGGAAGAATGAAACTAGACCCCTGTCTCTCACAATATACAACAATTATCTCAAAATTGATTAAAGACTTACATGTAAGACCTGAAACTATGAAACTACTAGAAGAAAACAGGGGAAATGCTTTAGGACTGCAGTCCCCAATCCCTGGGCTGTGGAGAGGTATTGGTCCATGGCCTGTTAGGAGCTCTCGCCACACAGCAGGAGGTGAGTGGCGGGCAAGCCAGCAAAGCTTCATCTGTATTTACAGCCACTCCCAATCCCTTGCATCATGGCATAAGCTCCACCTCCTGTCAGATCAGCTGTGGCATTAAATTCTCATAGGAACTGGAACCCTACTGTAAACTGTGCATGTGAGGGATCTATGTTGCTGCTGCTTTTGAGAATCTAATGCCTGATGATCTGAGGTGGAGCTGAGGCAGTGATACCAGTGCTGGGGAGCAGCTGCAAATACAGATTATCATTAGCAGAGAGGTTTGACTGTGCAATAAATGTAATGCACACGAATCATCAGGAAACCATTCCCCCCACCCCCTTCCCTGGTCCATGGAAAAATTGTCTTCCATGAAACCAGTCCCTAGTGCCAAAAAGGTTGGGCACTGCTGCTTTAGGACATTGATCTGGGCAGAGATTTTATAAAGGAGATCTCAAAAGCAAAAGCACAGGCAACAAAAGCAAAATAGGCTGGGCATGGTGGCTTGCGCCTGGAATCATAGCACTCTGGGAGACTGAGACAGGAGGATTGCTTGAGGTCACGAGTTCGAGATCAGCCTGAGCAAGAGAGAGACTCCATCTCTACTAAAAACAGGAAAAATCAGCCAGGCATGGTGGTGCATGCCTGTAGTCCCATCTACTCAGGAGGCTGAGGCAGGAGGATCGCTTGAGCTTAGGAGTTGGAGGTTGCTGTGAGTTCTGTCTCAAAAAATAAAACAAAACAAAATAAAAGGAACAAAAGAAAAAACAAAAAGCAAAATAGACAAATGAGATTTTATCAAACTAAAAATCTTCTGCACAGAAAAGGACACAATCAACAAAGTGAAGAGATAGCTTGCAGAATGGGAGAAAATATTTGCAAACTATTCATCCAGCAAGGGATTAATATCCAGAACATATAAACAACTGAAACAACTCAACAGCAAAAACCCAAATAATCTGATTAAAGAATGGGCAAACGAGCTGAATAGACATCTCTCAAAAGAAGACATACAGATGGCTAATAGGTGTATGATAAAATGTTCAACATTACTAATTATCAGGGAAATGCAAGTCAAAACCACAATGAAATATCACCTCACCCTAGTTAGAATGGCTATTATGAAAAAGACAAGTAACAAATGCTGGTGAGGATGTGGAGAAAGGGGTTGTTGGTACACTATTGGTGGGAACGTAAAGTAGTACAGCCATTGTGGAGAAACAGTATGGAAGTTCCTTAAAAAACTAAAAATAGTGTTGGTGGGACTGCAAACTAGTACAACCACTACGGAAAGTAGTATGGGGATAACTCCAAGAACTAAAAGTAGACCTATCATTCGATCCAACAATCCCACTGCTAGGTATTTACCCAAAGGAAAAAAAGATATTTTATAAAAAACACCTGCACTCGAATGTTTATAGCAGCACAATTCACAATTGCAAAGATGTGGCAACAACCCAAGTGCCCACCAGTACATGAATGGATTAATAAAATGTCGTGTATGCATGCCGTGGAGTTCTACTCAGCTATAAAAAAATGGTGAACTAATATGTTTTGTAACAGCCTGGATGGAACTGGAGACCATTCTTCTAAGTGAAGTATCACAAAAATGGAAAAGCAAACACCACATGCACTCAATACTAAATTGGAACTATTGATCAAAACTAATGTGCACATATGGAAGTAAAACTCAACGGAAATCAAGCAGGTGGGAGGGGGAGGAGGGGATGGGAAAATTCACACTAATGGGTACAATACATACTATCTGAGTGAAGGACACACTTAAAATTTCAGTTCAAACTGTACAGAAGCAAATTATGTAACCAAAATGTGTGTACCCCTGTAATACTCTGAAATTAAAAAAAGAAAAGGTTCATTGTGTTGTACCATTAAAAAAAAAAAAGAATGCTAAAAATAGAGCTACCATGTGATCCAGCAATCCCATTCCTGCGTATATATCCAACGGAAATGAAACCAGTATGTTGAGGAGATATCTGCGTTCCCATGTTTACTGCAGCACTATTCACAATGGCCAAGATACGGAACCAACTTAACTGTCCTTCAGCAGGTGAATGGATAAAGAAAGTGTGGTATATACACAATGGAATGCTCTTTAGCCATAAAAGAGAATGAAATTCTGTCATTTGCTGCAACATGGACGAGCTTGGGGAACATTATGTTAAGTGAAATAAACAAGGCACAGAAAACTAAATACCGCATGCTCTCACTCACATGTAGATGCTGAGAAAGTTGAGCTTGTAGAAGTAAAGAGTAGAATAGTGGTTACTGGAGGCAGGGCAGGGTAGGGAGGAGGGAGGGAGAGGGAGAGATTGGTTGCCTTCTTCCCCTACTGTGGACTGACTCATTCTTCCCGCCTGCTTAGGGCAGATGCCATTGAAGACTCTCCGATCCCTCAGTCCGAATGACCTTCTCCCTCTTCCCTTCCCTCCAGCAGCACACAGCCTGGTCTATTCTGTTTCATGTCCTGGGCATTAGCCTTTCTCTAAGCTGTGAGTTTCTTAAGCCAGGGTCTAATTTAGTTCCTTGAGTGGATGTAATATATGCTTTGCATGTAGTAGCTGATCCACATGTGGGTTGAATAAGCAGCATGTGCTACAGAATTGTGACCTCTGGGGGGTCTGTGTGCCACTCCGGTGCCTCCGGCTGTTCTCTGTGTGAGGCAGGTGGAGAGGGGCACTGTCACCTGCTGGACCTTGCTACTTGGTCACAGCACTCCTCCTTGCTGAGTTCTGCTCTGGCCTCAAAATCCTTCTCATGACAGCACTGCTGGCTGTCACAACCCATCCATCCAAGGTGACAGTTGACAACCGGGCTCTCTGACCTGTACTGTGGAAAAATCATGATAACTTTTTCAAATGATTGTTTTGTTGATTTGTTCGTTTAAAAATCAGATAAAAAAGGATTTAGCTCCTCTAAAAAATATTCTGCAAGATAAAAGGTTTAGAAATCTTGCTGGGATATCCCGTGGTGCTTACATCCGGCACTTATGTGGGTGCACTGTGTTGGGACCCCGTGGCTGGCTTACCAAGTCTCTGGTAGTAAAAGGAGTGGTCCTGGGGAAATGGGTGTGAGAACTGTGTGTCCACCAGAGGGAACAGACAAGATGGCAGATCTCAGGCTGTGCAAACCAGAGCAGAAAGACGGTTTGGAGAAGATCTGCCAGGGAGAGATGGAGGATTACAGAACACTTTCCACTGACTCACGGATGATGGGAATAACAAAGCCTTTTCATACTTCTTTGTAATCTCAAAGCAATGCTCCAAACAGGTGGAGGAAGTTTCTAGAAACTACTGGAAAGCTTCAAACACTTAAGGAAAAGCAGTTAGGTGAGGTGAACTCTCACCTCACCTACATAAATAACCAGAGAAGAGGATGTTGTGGTCTCTGTTTGTCAGGTGGGTGAATCAAGGCTGGGGAGAGAATGGGTTAAGGCCACACAGCAGCTGGCTATTGAGGAGCCAGAATTTGAACCCTGCCTGGCTCTGAAGTCCAAATTCTTTTTCCTACACCAGGTACAGTACATACGGCTGTACCTAAAATGCCTATGCCATCTTGCTCCCAATTGGTGCTGAAGTCCACGAGAGGTTTGTGAGTGAATGAAGCTAATGTTTTACTGAGATGCTGTTTGCAGCCCTGTCTCCCCCTTGTTCAGTCCTCACCCTCCTAACCCTGCTACTTGGGGTGCCCCGAATGTGGCTCTGTACTTGTAGGGCACTGTGTGTCTGCTCACGGGTGGCCCCTGCCTGCAGTGGCCTTGCCTGTCATCTCTGCCTGTTGAAACCTAACCCAGCGATCCAGAGCCGGTGG
The DNA here is from genome assembly GCA_963575035.1 of Avahi laniger. Lineage (NCBI taxonomy): Eukaryota > Metazoa > Chordata > Mammalia > Primates > Indriidae > Avahi > Avahi laniger. The sequence goes on along the minus strand of CAUYSK010041452.1, from coordinate 59,470 downwards.
AGCTCTCTGGGGACACTTTCCTGGTTCCCCTCAGCAGAGTCAAACCCTTCTTCTGGGTTCTCATGAAACTGGATGCCAGCACCTGTCACGCCCTGCCCTGTACTGGGGCAGCTTGTGTAGCTGTGTCTTCCCCCGCAAGCTCCCAGCTCCCAGGGCAAGGATGGAGGCTTAATCATCAGCCCCGGGGGAACTCAGCCACGGAGAGCTGAATTCCGTCGGTCCTGCTGAGTCTCGGATGAATCCAGGCCACTGGGAGTTAGCCTTAGGGACCTCACTGTCGTAACTTATTTAAGAAACCTTGGCATGTTATAGAATGAAATCCATTACTACCACTTCTGTGTGGTCCACATCACCTGTCACTCAGGGGGACAGGGAGATTAAATTGGCGCAGTGAGGCTGGCTCTTCCTAGCACCCTGTTGATTGCTCTCAGCATGGCACAGTCCTCTGTGAGTGTCCAGTCTCTTCCCGGTCCTTAGGTGGTGGCGGGCCAGAGGATACTGGTCCGGATCGTATTTTTCCTTCTTAAAAACATGAATGTCGTGGTCTACATTTTCTAACTTTTCAAGTTTGCTGGCTGAGGTCTCAGCAGCGATGCCCGAGGCTGGCACCGCGGCAACTGTCAGCCCCCTAAGATCCATCATTTGTCCTTGCTGAGCTGGGGACAGCCTCTCTGCAGGCGCTCTGCCACCGTTTCCCCTCGCTGTTTCCTGTGGACTAGGTGTCTTACCTTATTGATCAAAAGCTGCCTCTCTCCAGAAGGCTGATTCTGTTTTTCAGGAGTTGTTTTTGAAGGTAGTTCATTTTAAACTGGTAAATTTGATTGGACTTCACTTGCATTGATATGTGTTATATGTGCTATAGACTTAGCAGTTTAAGAGGAGTTTTGAAAAAAGAACAGTGCAGCCTATTTTGTGACAATTTGTGTGTGTGACTAATTAGTGCTCTGCAGTGCACCGTGAAACTCGCAGGGTACCACGTAAACACCAAATCATAGCATGTTTCGTGTTTGAAACTGTGTTAGTAAGTCGAACATCTGTATTATAGGAACACACCGTATTAGTAAATTGAACATCTTTTGTCGATTCACCTAGTTAAGCAGGAAAATAATCCTTATGGCTTTATAAAGCTCCTGTAAGTTCTGGTAGGTGCCATTTTGGAAATGAATTAAATTGAATAAATGAAGGCAGATGTCAAGCATTTAACTGGCCTTCTCTCCCAGCTGGCTGTGTCAATTTTGGAACCACTGTCAGAGATGATACAGTTCACCGGTACGAAACTGACACAGTGGGTTAGATGCTGCTGGTCTCTGGAGAGGAGAGGCCGGTTCTGCAGAGTTAATGTTTAATACCCGGCTGATGCAACTGTAGCCTGGTCTTCACAGAGTTTTCTATGAAAGTTCCTCCAATGGCAGAGAGGAATAGGGAAGAAGATTGCGGCAGTTTACCCCAAGTGGCCTGCAAAATTTAAAGTCTTGAGCCTTCTGTAAAATGTTCAAGAGCTTTTGTTCTCTACTCCATGTTAACATTTTCCTCCAAATCTTCAACTAAAAAGGTTTGACTGGGAATATGTGTCCTTTAATTCTATGGCTTCCGGAACCCTCAGGCTGAGATACCTGGCTTGAGAAGCAGGGATAAAAATGAGGATAAAAAGGGTGTAAAAAGGGATGCCAGAAAACAACCAAAGTAATTTTGGAGTTTAGAATGTAATTCTTAAGCAAGGAAAGGAGGGTTGCTGAGCTGAGAGACAAGAGGCAGAGGTCATGGTGGGATTTGCCTTTAGGGTGACCATTCAGTCGGGACGGATTGGCAGCAGGGACCGAGGCAGGGGACCAGGCGATGCGCTGCCTCAGTCATCAGTGGAGATGATGGTGGCCTGGTCCCACTGGCGCCTGGGGCGGGAAGCGAAGTGGACGGATCCCGTCACGAGGCAGCCCCAGGAATTGGTGGCACATGGTGACTGCGACATGGTGGGGGAGGAGGAGAGAATCGGCTCACCGACTAGCAGACGCTGGGCACTGCCGTGTGCCAGGCCCTGTGCTGGGCATTTCAAACCCGGTCCTCACTGGAACCGCGCAGCCACCTCGGGTGATCGGTTTGGGCAGCTCTGGTAGGAGCCTGGGCTTAGTGAGGTTGAGGATGTGTCCAAGGTCGCCCCTACTGAGCAGCGGGACCCGCGTCCACACTCAGAATGGTTCCAGGGGTGTTTCTGAGGCAGAATCAACAGGTCTCAGAGACTGTCCCGACGGGGCTGGGAGAGAGTAGGAGTAGGAGAGTTGTCCCTACCCTTCTCCTCCCGTAAATGTTAGCTCCAGAACCTTCTTATTCAAAGACGGGCCCACCACCTCTGTATGATTCGCCCTGTTCCAGAACACTGGACTTAGAGTCCAGTGACCCAGGGCCCTTCCTCGCCCCCAGCCGCTTGCCCTCAAGTTACTTTGCCTCTCAGAGCTTCGGCGTCCTCCTAGAAAAATGCCAGTAATGGTTTCATTGTGAGAAGGAAAGACAGTCGTGTAAAGAAGGCAGCGCCAGGCCTAGCACCAGGGTCATGCTTGATACCCAAGTTGGTTCGTTCCATGCCTGTAGATAATGTTGCATTTTACTAAATTTGGGAAGTTCTGACTTGTGGCACATGATTGGACTTTGATAAATGTCTGCAACATGAAAAGGAAGTAATTCTTACCCATTGAATTTGTCAATATTGGTTTGTATCCTGTTTTGTCCAACAAGATTGAGTATATCCTGTTTTGGAGTCAACACCAGGCCACCTATGAAACATCTGTGAAGTCCCCTTCTGGTGAGAGTGGTCGGTCACTCTATGTCCTGGTCAGTGCGCTCAGAAAACTTCAGCTCTAAAAATATCACCTGCATAACCCGCAAATAATCTTTCCTTTCCTTTGCACCTTGTCAGCGGTTAACACTGCCCCCTGTTGGCCGTTTGCTGTGTGCGCATCATCACTGTCTGGCTTTCTCCTTAGTCGTGGCTGTTTACATAAAGAAGTCCTGGTGGTTCACGGAAGATGTACTGAGAACCTCAGATCCCGCAAGAGAAGGGCTGATGAAGGTGAGTCGATGTCATTTTAAATGAACGTTGCAAAAGAAGTTTTAAAAGTCACGGTACTTAATATCATGTTAGTAATTTAAATCGGTCTACCCTTGTACATTCATTTCTTAGGGCTCCCGTAACAAAGTACCACCAACTGGGTGGCTTAAAACACAGAAATTGATTGTCTCACAGTTCGGGAGGCTGGAAGTCTGAAATCAAAGAATTGACAGGGTTGCTTTCTTTGGAGGGCCGTAAGAGAGAATGTTCCAGGCCTCTCTCTTAGCTTCTAGTAACCCCGGGGGTTCCTCGGTCTGGAGACGGTTTCTCTCTCTGCCTTCATATCATTTCCTATCTACCTGTGTCTGTCTCTGTTGAAATTCTCCCTTTTTACAAGGACAAGTCATATTGGATTAGGGACCAACCCGATGCCCTCATCTTGACTTCATCATCTGCAAAGACCCCCTTTCCAAATAGGATCACAATCGGGTTAGGACTTCAGCATCTTTTGGGTGGGTGAGGTACAGAATTCAATCCATAACACCCTATCAGCAAGGAAAATCGTAACAAATGACTGTCTGCAACAGATATCTGCCTATTGGTAAGTCTGTTTTGCTTTCCCGAGTGACCCCTCATGTCTAAGTTTTAAAACTTTATTAAGTTTTAACTTTATTAACTTTACTAACTCTATTTTGTGGGAAAGTCCTGCTTGGTGTGTTCAGACAACATTTGCTGGCACTTACTGTGAGTCAGAATTGTGTCAGATACTACTGTATGCATCACCTGAGACTCTTTATAGGGGTTATCTAATTTCAGAATCTTTGAGGTATTTGTTTTGTAGATGAACACAGATAGTAAGTGATTTAACTGGGTACAAACTTCCATCTCTCTGACATCAGGCCTGGAAAATCTTTGAAGAGCTTTGGCTCTGTAGAACGTTTGTAAAGCAGAGACCTGGGATGGCAAGCGTAAAGGCAGGTGCCACAGCAGCTCCTCAGGGTCCAGGAAGAGTCCTCTCCATTGAACTTTGGTGGCAGCAGAGGCTAAGGAGAAAGGTAGTGACCAGGCGAGAGTGTGGACTGTTTTCCTCACATCTATTTTCATTTGATTAGTATATTTATCTTAATTCTGTGATGGGAAGAAATACGGTGGCGCTTCTTTGCAGTCTTGAAATCGTGGGTCTGTGGATATGATTGGCTCTTTAATTTTTTTGGAACAAGAGTGGTTACTTCTTTCATTTGTTATCTCTTCTAAGTTTAGATGGAGAAACACCACACATTTTCTGAAAATGTGGCCTGTGTTGTGAACAGAAAGAAATTTGGATGTTATTTCCACTTAATGAACCATGTTGTAAAGATCTACCCTTCCCCCCAGCTATGCATGGGGATATTTCTCCTCTCCATTTCTAGAACTTTGGGTCTAGACTTTTTTTTTTCCTTTTCCTTTTAATTACATTTTGTTTCTTAGCCAACTCTTCTTCACAAATTACCACCAAAAAAGCTTTCTTAATGCTCTTTCTGTTAACATAATTAGTTGTCCTAATGAGGGATTAGAACTGGATTTTAGTTTTGTGTTTTCAGAAAGGTTTCTAAGTCAAAATCACATGTCGCACATTTTTTCCCCTGTAATGAAATTGGACAAATTAAGTGCATTTTCTTTTTTTTTCCTTTTTCTCCTGCCAGATTTCGATTGGCTATTTCCCTTCTGCCAGATGCAGTCTGCTTTTCTCTTCTGGCTTTCCTCTGAACATTTTGGTTTTATAAGTTGAAAAATATAACCTCCCACATCACACCGATCTGATTTTGTGACTAGCTAGTTATTCTGAAAGGCTGAACTTGCTTTGGCTGCCACTGTCTGAGATACAAAATGTGACAGCTTCTCAGAGCCGAGCTGGTGTGGTTTCCCCAAATCTTTTTCTCATCTAAGATCTAGCTCCAGATGAAGGTGAAATATTTTACACTCTGGCCGATGCATAAATTTATTGGCACTGAACACTTTGTGCCGTTTGCTAGGGTGCTGCGAGCTGCCTTACTTTTATTATCAGAGCATTCGAAAATCATGCAAGTGTTTTAGAGACCACGTAAGCGATATTCTCCCTTGACCAGTGGAGGAAACCGAGGCTCAAAGAGGTTGTGAGTTGCTGAAGATCTCCCAGCAAATCCACGCTGATGGTGATGATGATATTTAAAGGTCAAGTATTAAGGATAAAACCAAACATTAATATTTGTATTAAATGTCCCCTTTTCCATAATCTCACTTCTGGTGGATGCAGATGCGGAAGGGAGCCACTGGCTGGACACAGGAGCCCTGGCCTATTGTCCTGAGCTTGCCCTGCTCTAGCTGCGTCAAGTCCTCTTTGAATGAGACAGGGAAATCAATGAATGCAATCAGTTCCCTAACTCTTCGAACTCCAATTTCCTCACCTGTGAACCAGGACCTCCCCAGTGGGTGGTGAGAATCAAATGGTAGCACAGGGATGGAAGTCACAGCCCAAGTTAATGACAATTGTTGATCTGGTGGGATGAGGTGACAAACACGCATGCACAGGCTGTCACCTGGCGATGTTGTTTGAGTAAACTCCAACTTGGAAGTATTGTCACTTCATAAATGGCTGATTGGTTTCAGCTCCCGTGCCACATTTTAGCAGTTGCTTGTGGCTTCCCGAAGGGCTGCATTTAGGAGGATTCTGAGACCATGTCCAGGCTTAGCCAGACAGCTAGGTCTGCCATGAGGACAGGAACGGGGGGGCTGCGGTTTCTGCCCCATATTGCCATCCGTGGGCTACACAAATGCAGAGAATTTTAGCATGCAGAAGCATGAAGTCATTTCAGCTTGTGAAGGAGAAAGCTTTTAACTCCGTGTGGGCCTGACTTTGACCACAATTTAATTTCCTCACTTGCGATGATGTCGCTGTGGGCCAGAGAAGGTTCTGTTTTAGAGCCTTAGAACGGGGTGGGCCTTGGGTCCTGGTTATTCTCTGGGATTGGGACTTGAGTGTCAGTTCCAAATCTGTCACAAGCCATCGAAAACCAGTTGCTTTTGGTGGAGCCATTGATCCCCCCAGATCTCCCCTGGCCGTTCTGAGGGCCAGGACTCTGCTGTCGTAAAAAGGGCAGATTGGGTTTATTCCAGGACTACATCCAGTGAAAATCTGCTGAACTGCGGGCAATGCCCTGGCCCTCCTGCAGGGAACCTCCTGTTTTGTTAGTGCGTGGCTGTGCTCTGTGGACTCACATTCCATGTCCACGCCCCTGGGGACAGGGAGCCTCCTCTGGCGTCCTTCCTCGCTCCCGGAGGCTGCGCGGTCAGCGGTGTGAAAACCTCTGCGAGACACCATGATTCACACGTTGGCTCTTGAGCATAGCAAGTGTCCCCTGATGCTGCAGCACACGCCTGGCCCCGACGGCGTGTGGGTTGAGTCCAAGCACAGAATTTATCGCGTCTGATTTTCCTCTCTGGTCTCACTTGGTTGTTGTTCTTTTTTTTTTTTTTCCCCTCAAAGGTTCAGTCATTTGGGGAAAGGATTGTGCTTTTCATCCTGAATGTCATTATTTTTGGACGATTGGAGAGAAATTTGGATGATGACGACATGTTTTTTCTGCCCCACTCCGCGAAGGAGCAAGCTAAAATTCTGTGGCGACACGGAGCAGCTGTGGGATTCTACACAACCAAAACGACAGGTGAGGGGCGCGCCAGCGCCACCGCAGGCCGAGGTGAGGGCGGGCTCTCCGGATGTCCGCCGGGCTTGGAGGGCTCCCCTAGCGCAGCGTTTCGCGGAGGGGATCTTCTGGCGCAGGAAGTGTCACTAATTGAGCTGTGGCGTAAATAGACGCGAGGTGTGGGTTTCGTTTTCACCACGTTTCTCATCTCGCTGGCCAACAGGATGAAAAGCATGTCCCTTCGGTTCCCAGACAGTGCCATGTGCCCCTTTAAAACCTTGTTGCAGTTAGTGGTGTTAACCGACTTTGCAAGCACGTCGCTTTTTCATTTTATTCCTTTAATGTTATTAATTAGCTGTCAGGAAAAATACCATCGCTAATAGCTGACATGTGGAGCGAAAGCACACTGGATGCCAAGATTTATAGACATTACCTCAGAAGAGAGGGAGTCCGGCAATAACAATGTCAGGTTAAATGATTGTGACTTGAGGGTCAGTGACAAGTGGTAAATGTGGAGCTAGTGCCATTTTGCTGCAGGGATTGGTCTCTTTTTAAAATTCGCTTTCTTTAATTTTTTTTTTTTTTTAAGAGACAGGGTCTTGCTCTGTTGTCTGGGCTGGCTTTGAACAGCTGAACTCAAGCGATCATCCTGCCTCAGGCTCCAGAGTAGCTGGGTCTACATGTGTAATTTTTAAAGGCTGTCAACATCTCTCACCCAGCTGGTCCCAGCCCTAGCATTTGGTTCTTAGAAACTTGTCAATTTTAACAAAAATTAATTTTCCCAGTAAGCCACCATGGATGAACTCTTCTCTGAGTTAAGTGTTTTTCTCAGGGGATGGAGAAGCTGAGTTTGGTTTGGACCCATGTTCACGTTGTGCATATGCGCTACCTGTCCAGGATGGAATAAATCTGCACTTCTCACGTTTTTTTCGAAGTGTCTATATTTACTGTTTATTCATTATTCCTTATTTGTCAAGGTTGATCATAGAGGCACCTGTGTCTTTCACCTCCTTTCGTCATGATAGCCACTTGCCCTTTGATTTTGATGTGCCATTCCTCTTGTTCGAATGGTCATGTCTTTTAGTCGTTAAGATAGACCCACCGACCTGGAGAATAATGAAAATGGAAGGGAACCTTTTCGTCATTCTTTCCTGGGAGACTCATTAGTTGTCATTTCCTACCAAATGGCTGGTCTTGAATCTGTAACGGAACCATCCTACTGATAGTAACAAAAACTATTAGCAGAGTCCAACTCGATGTGTGAGGACGACAGGTGTGGCGCAGAAGGAGCTCAACTGTGGTCTTGCCTGGTCCCGCTGCTGCTTCTGGAAGCAGCAACACCCAGGGCCCCGGTCCCGTGGAGAGGAGGCAGAGGTTGGTTGTGGCTGCCCTGGTCTTCCCCAGGCAGACTCAGAGCCTGGGAGTGGAAGGAGAACTTGAAGACGTTGAGCTGAGGCAGATCAGACTAGGTGCTTGAATTTGTGCCTCTCCATTTCTGATGAATTCCACAAATTCAGTGGAAAGTTCTCTGAAGCTGCTGGCTAGGTTGCATGTTTTCATCGATGAGCTGTTTTTTTAAGTGACAATTGATTTTTAGTTACTCAGTGACATAGTTGGTTTGAAAAGTATCGAACCTGTAGAAAATTAAATAAAGAAAGCAAATACACTTTCATGGATACATTGCCAACTTAAAATATTTTACTGCCTATTTCTGGATTAATTTATATTTGAAGAGACAAAATAAAAATATTTCCCTGGAATCACTATATGTGTTACCACCAGCAGTGTACAGGAGTTCCAGTTGTTCATCTTCCTTGTCAGTACTTGGTATTGTCAGTACTTTTAATTTTAGCCATTCTACAAAGTGAAGTGGTATCTAATTTGGGTTTTAATTTACATTTCCCTAATGATCAATGCTATTGAACATGTATTCGTGTGCTTCTTTGATGTTCATACATCTTGTCTGATCAAGTGTCTGTTTAAATATTTTTGCCTGTTTTTAAAATTGGGTTGCTTGTTTTATTATTACTGAGCTTTGAGAATTCTTTATATTTTTTAATTAGCAATTCTTTGTCAGATATATGTTTTGAAAACATTTTCATTTTGGTGACTGTTTTTCAAAGAGCAGAGGTTTTTAGTTTTGATGAAGTCTAATTTATCAATTTTTATTATTATTCAGTTGAAAATATTTTTAATTTACTTTGTGATTTCTATAGGTCTTTAAAAGTGAGTTTTTAATTTCCAGATATTTGGGGGCCATCCCAGGTGTTTTGTTTTTTGTTGATTTCTAGTTTAATTCTAATGCAGTGAGACCTTATAGTTGGCTGTATTTTAATATTCTGAAAACTCTCGAGAGTTGTCTTACAGCCGAGTATGTGGTCTGTCTTTGTGAACATCCCATGTAGACTTCCAAGAGTATGTATATTCTCCAGGTCTTTGGTGTAGTGTCCCAGAACTGTTAGTTAGCTTAAGGTGATTGATGGTGTCATTCATAGCTACATTCTTACTGATATTTTTGTCTAGTTACATCAATTTCTGAGAGAAGACTGTTAAAGTCTTTACCTGTGATTGTGGATTCATCTCTTTTTTCCTTTAGTTGTGTCAGATTTACTTTATGTATTTTAAAGCTTTGTTATTAGTCACATCTATATTTATAATTGTTATAGCTACCTGCTATATTGAACATTTTATCATCATGAAGTGTATACCCAGTTATCTCTAGTAATATCTTTTGTTATAAAGTCTACTTTGTCTTATTAATATAGACAATTCATTTTTCTTATGCTTTCTGTTTCCATGAGATGTATTTTCCAGCTTTTACTTTTTTGCATTTAGTCTATTTATGTCTTTATTTTTAAAGCATGTTTTTTTTTTGACAGCATAAAATTGGGTCTTAAATTGTGAATCTAGTCTTAAGTCTCTGTCTTTTGATTGGAAGTTAGTCTGTTTACATTTAATTATTGGTATGGCTATACTTAGGTCATCCCTTTTGCAACTTATTTCATGTCATCTTTTTGTTCCTCTGTTTCTTTTTTTCTGGCTTCTTTTGTTTTAATCAAATATTTTTTTGTATTTAATTTTACTTTCATAGCTCACTGCAGCCTTGAACTTCTGGGTTCAAGTGACCCTCCTGTCTAGCTCTATCTTTTTGTATTTCTCAAAGTTGTTTGCTCTAAGGATTGCATATGCATCATAAAATTATCCCAAGTTACTTATATAATATTGAATTACTTTAGGGAAAATATAGAAACCTTTGCAGCAGTATATTTTTATTTATTCCTCATTTTATTTACATAGAGCTATTGTTATATATGAGATCTCTGTTTGTTATAAGACTGTCAATACTGCTTTATAATTTTTACTAAGTAGTCATGTTTTTAAAAGATATTTTAAAAAAAGAAAAAAACCAGATAATTTAAAAATATTTACTCACATATTTACCTTTAGAATTTTTTTTTTTTTTTTGCATAGGTCCAAGTTGCCATCCAGTGGTCATTTTCCTTCAGGTTAAAATAATTTTCTTAGCATTTCTTATAGTACAGTTCTGTTGGCAACAAATTCTTTTAGTTTAACTGAAAATGTTTTTGTTTTATTTCACTTCCATGCTTGAAAGATAGTTTAACTGGGTATGGAATTATTAGAGATAGTTTCTTTTCTTTCAGCACTTCGAATATGTTACTCTGATATTTTCTAGCTTTCATAATTTCTTTTTTCTTTCCTTTTTTTTTTTTTTTTTTGAGACAGAGTCTCGCTCTGTTTCCCTGGCTAGACTGCAGTGATATCATCATAGCCCACTGCAAGTTCAAACTCCTGGACTCAAGAGATCCTCCTGCCTCACCCTCCCGAGTAGCTGGGAATACAAGCTCATGCCACCATGCCTGGCTAATTTTTCTTATTTTTTGTAGAGGTGGGGTCTCGTTCTTGCTCAGGCTAGTCTCAAACTCCTGGCCTCAAGCAATCCTCCCACCTCTGCCTCCCAGAGTGCTAGGATTACAGGCATTAACCACCATGAACAACCCACTTTCATAATTTCTGGTGAAAAGTTAGCCATTACTCTAATTTTTGTCCCCTCATATACAATGTGTCATTTTTCCTTGACTGCTTTCAAGACTTTAACTCTGGCCTTTTTTTTTTTTTTTACAGTTGACTGTGATGTGTCTATGTCTTAGTGCATTTGTACTGCTATAAAAAAATTACATGAGACTGGGTAATTTATAAATGACAGAAATTTATTTCTCACAGTTCCAGAGGCTGGGAAGTCCAAGGTCAAGTTGCTGGCACTAATGCACTCATGAGGGCAGATTCCTCATGCCTTAATCTCTTCCTAGAAAGGCCCCACCTCTTAATTCTGCCACAGTGGGGATTCAGTTTCAGCATGAATTTTGGAGGGTGCACACATTCAAACCATAGCAGTGTAGAAGTGGTTTTTCTTTTTGTTTATCCTTTTTGAGGTTTATTGAGCTTCTTGAATCTGTGAATTATTGATTTCCACCAAATTTGGGAAGTTTTTGGCCATTATTTCTTTAAATGTCTTTTATGCCTCTTGCTCTATTCTTTTCTGGGATTCCAGTTATATGTATGTTGGGTGCTTCATGTTGTGTCTTACTGGTCTCTGAAATTTTATTTTTCTTTAAATATTTTTCTCTTTCCTTTGGTTAATTTCTCTTGATATACATTGAGGTTCATCCGCCATTTATAATCTGTTGCTGAGCCCATTGAAAAATTTAGTTTATTGTTCTTTTCAGCTCTAGAATTTCTATTGCGTGTATGGTTTTCATTTTCTTTGTTGAGATTCTCTATACATTTATTCATCGAACACACATTTCTTTAATTCTTTGAATTATTTTATTTTAATTCCTTGAACATATTTGCAAAGCTCATGTGAAGTCCTTATCTGCTTATATCTGGGCCTAGTTGAAGTCAGTTATATTGACCACCGTTTTTTCCTGAGTATGGGTCACACCTTCCTGTTTCTTTGCATGTTTAGTAATTTTTGGTTGAAAACCAGTTGTTGCAAGTGTATGGCAGCAACTGAGTTCTTTTGTCTTTTCTGAAGATTGTTGGATTTTTGTTCTAGCAGGCATTTCGCTTGCCTGGATTCAAACTGCAAACTTTGTCTCCCTTTTGACATGCCGCTGTTGACATCTGTTTGTATGGCTTCCCATGGTTGCTTCCTTAGCATGGCCCTGTATGGCTCTTCCCTGTTTCTGCAGAATTGGTGGTCAGACAAAGATTTGGCATGGATGTGGCTTATCCTCTTTATGGTTTCCTTGTTTCTGCCGATTTTGAACTTTGTACTCTGACCCTTCAAACCGTTTGGCTTCAGCTTTTTGCCACTAGAACTGCCCACATAGAGGAATGTCTTTGGTTAAGGGACGTGTCAGATTCACAGATCTGATCCTGTGTAGTACCATCTTTCAAGAGGGGATGTCTCTCTGGTCTCTGACTTCTTTTTTGCTGTGTCCCTTGGGGTCTCCTTCTCTCACATGGAGGTTGGCTCTAAGCCAGGGATTTGGGACATTTATACTCTGAGTTCGAGTCTCACTCATTGTGTGGTTCTCATGCTGCCAGGACTTCCTCTTTAAATTTCTGCTCCTTTCTCAGTGCTGGATTCGATATCTGACACATTTAGCTGTTAAGGCTATGGTTTTTCACAGAAATGTTTTTGTAGTGTTGGAGGTTGGAATTATACCCTGTGGCTGGTAAGCTGCAAACTCACGACTTTTATCTATTCCAGTTGTGATTTTCTGAAATTAAATTTTCCTCTGGCTTCGATCTGCTTTTGGATGCCTTGCAGTGTCTTTAAACATTTTTACAATTTATTTTAAAAGAGTTGTTATATATGAGGATTTGTGTGACCACTGCATTCTACCACCATTACCTAAGAGAGATTCTGATTAGGTATAGGTCATGAATTTCATCCTTGCTTTCCCATCTGTTTCTGTAAGTTGAGAGAGCAATTTATTTTTAGATAAATTAAAAAATGCTTGCTATTAGGGGCATGCAGGTAAATTAAGCAAAACTAATTTAGATGGTGATTAGATATATTTTATAATATTTTATTATTTTGCATATATAATTTATAAAAATTCACTAGTGGGGTTTAATTGACTATAGGAGGGGCTTATCATTCAGAAGTTCAGAGCTGTTAATGATGTTTCTGCAGTCCCAGTTCTGTTTTTGGTGCTTGTCACGGTGTTATGTAACGTGTTGATGCTTAGGATATGGGCACAGCACATGGCTTGCTTCTCCACTTTTCAGCAGGACAATTTCTTTTCCTAAATTTAGATCCATATGATTCAGAATATCTGTTAATTTAGCTTGGGCTAGGCTGAATATATAGGTTTATATTTATAATTTCATCCTGTGAAGAAAACAAAATGTACAAATTCATTTCATAAATAGGATCACAGGGGCCAGATTTTACCGACTGAAGAGTATGCATTGTTTCTAAGCATCTTAGCACATTCCTTTCTTGTGTGCCTGTGACTTTAAATCTTATTTAAAAAAATTATCCTAGAGTGAAATTGACTCTTGGGGGCCTTTAAAGTTCTATGGATTTTAATCCATGTATAGGTTCATATAACCACAACCACAATAAAAATAAAAGTAGTTTCATCATCCTCCTCCTCCCCCCAAAAAAACAACTTTATCCCTGGCAACCACTGGTTTATTCTCCATCAGTATAGTTTTGTCTTTTTCAGAATATCATATAAATGGACTCGTACACTATTTAGCCTTTTGAGATTGACTTCCTTCACTTAATGTAATGCCTGTGAGCTTCATCCAAGTCAATGTGTACCAGTAGTTTGTGCCTCATTATTGCTGAAATGCCCGTTCAGTTTTCAAGCAAGTAGGTGCCTTTATGCAGAATGAATATTTTCAGGTCGACCTCTCTTTGGACAAATGTTTTGCTAATAGGCTGGTTTGAGGTTCCCCCTTTGTCTGACAGTTCTGTAATAGCCTTTCTTATAAAACATTGACACCAGTCCTTTCACTGTTTCACGCTGATATTCTCCCTAGATTATCAGAACTAGTGAGGTTTTACTTTAACTCTCGTTCTAAAATCGCCAATTCACAAAACTATTAGCATTGAAGAGAGGAAAACAATGAATTGGGGAGTGAAGGGTCGGCCAGTTTAAGGCAGGGCTAATAAGTATATTTTGTTTTCGTATAAAAATATAAAAAGAACAACTTGGCATTTCAGATTCCTGAAAGCCCAACACGAATGAAAGTCATAAATACAAGAGCGGCACTTAAAAATGTTAAATTAGGTGATTTGGAACCCAGACGAGATGGAGCCTGTGAGATGGCAGTGATGTTGCAGGGTCGGCCTCAGCCCTGCCTGTCACTGGGACGCCCTATCCTCCACCTTCCCCACACCCAGGGCACCTCCTGCGCTGTTGTCCCGTCAGGCAGGGGCTCCAGTGTCATCTTCTGGACTTTAGTAGAAACATAAGTAGCAAAAACTGGAGCGGCAAGAGTGTAGTGTTGTTTCAGGTACCAGCTCTGCCACCCGAAGAGAAGGGGATGGCCATTGCAGGGAACGGAAGTCTACTCCTGGACTTGCAAGCAAGAAAGGCATGGGAGGGGGCAGGGGAAGTTCAGGGGCGCCTCCCGGCTCCTCCCATTCTGCAAGTTATCTCTTTACTTCGTTGCTTATTTCCTTTGCCATGCAGAAGCTTTTTAACTTGATGTGATCCCATCGGTCTATTTTTGCTTTGGTTGCCTATGCCTTTGAAGTCTTACATAAAAAAATATTTGGCCAAGGGGTAGGGGTGGGGGATGGCAAAAAAAAATTTTTGCCCAGACCAATGTCCTGGAACATTACCGAATGTTTTCTTCTAGTGGTAGTTTTAGGTCTTACATTTAAGTCTTTAATCTATTTTCATTTGATTTTTGCATATGGTGAGAGATAGGGGTCTAGTTTCATTCCTCAGTGTATGGTAATCCAGTTTTCCCAGCACCATTTATTGAAAAGACTGTCCTTTCCCCATTGTGTGTTCTGGATGCCTTTGTCAAAGATGAGTTGGCTATCAATGCATGGATTTATAACTGGGTTCTCTATTCTGTTCTATTGGTCTATGTTTCTGGTTTTCGGTCAGTACCAGGCTCTTTTGGTTACTGTAGATAGCTTTGTGGTCAAATTCGATGTCAGGTAGTGTGATGACTTCAGCTTTGTTTTTTGTTTTTTTTTTTGCCCCCTCAGGATTGCTTTGACTATTTGAGATCTTTTATGGTTCCACATAAATTTTATGATTTTTTTCTATTTCTGTGAAGAATGGCATTGGCCTTTTGATATGGATTGCATCGTATCTGTAAATTGCTTTGGGTAGTATTGTCATTTTAACAATAATAATTCTTCCAATCCATGAGCATAGAATATTTTTCCATTTGTTTGAAGTCCTCTTCAATTTCTTTCATCAGAGTTTTATGGTTTTCCTTGTGTAAATCTTTCTCTTCTTTGATTAGATTGATTTCTAGGTATTTTTTATTTTTTATAGCTATCGTAAATGGAATTGCTTTCTTGATTTCTTTTTCAGATTGTTCACTCTTGGAGTATATGAATGCTACTGATTTTTGTATGTTGATTTTGTATCCTCCAAGTTCACTGAATTCGTTTATTAGTTCTAATAGTTTTTTGGTGGCGTCTTTAGATTTTTCTAGGCATACGATTATGTCATCTTTTAACAAGGCTAATTTTATTTTTTTCTTTTCGATTTTGATGCCATTTATTTTTTTCTCTTGCCTAATTGCTCTGGCCAGGACTTCTAGTGTTACGTTGAATAAAAGCAGTGAAAGTGAGCATCCTTGTATTATTCTAGTCCTCAGAGGAAAGGCTTTCAAATTTTCCTTATTCAGTACAATGTTAGCTGTGGGTTTGTCATATATGGCTTTTATTATTTTGAGGTATGTTCCTTCTATACCCTTTTTTTGGGATGGGGGAGACAGGGTCTTGCTGCTCTGTCACAGAGGCTGGAGTGCAGTGGCATGATTATAGCTCACTGCAGCCTTGAGCTCCTGGGCTCAGGCAATCCTCCTGCCTCAGCCTCTTAGGTAGCTAGGACTACAGGCACTAGCCACTACACCTGGCTAATTTTTCTTATTTTTTTTTGATAGTGATGGGGTCTTTCCGTATTGCCCAGGCTAATCTCGAGCTCCTGGCATCAAGTGATCCTCCCACCTTGGCCTCCTGGAGTGCTAGGCTTATGGGCACGAGCCACCATGCCTGACCCTATACCCATTTTTATGAGGTTTTTTTAAAAATCATAATAGGATGTTGAATTTTATCAAACACTTTTGTGGCATCTATTGAACTAATTATATGATTTTTGTTCTTGATTTTGTTAATGTGCTGTATCATGTTTATTGATTTGCATATATTGCATAACCTGTTAAGACATAGGCAATATAAAATATATAAATTGAGACAACTAAAAGTCAAAATGGGGGCAGGAATGGAATTAAAGTATAGAATTTGTGTGTGTGTGTGTGTGTGTGTGTGTTTTGCCTCTGTTTCTGTTCTTTTATTTGTGATCTAAGATAAGTTATGCTGCCAGATGAATTAGAGCTCCTTTATATGTTATTTGCTTCTTTTCTCTTGGTGCCTTTAGGATCTTCTCTTTGTCCTTGACCTTTGAGAGTTTGATTATTAAATGCCTTGGAGTAGCCTTATTTGAGTTGAATCTGTTTGGTGTTCTAAGATTTTCCTCTACCTGGACATTTGTATCTTTCTCAAGTTTTGGAAAGTTTTCTGTTACTATCACTTTGAATAAAAATGTGGGGTGATGGAGTTATAGAATTTGTGTGGTGTGTGCTCTGGAATCTATCTTTTCCTCACATTTGAGTTCTGGGTTGTTGCTGGTGAAAATCTTGGCACTGTATATTTATTCTTCATAGTTTTGGAGGCTGGGAAGTCCAAGATCAAGGACTGAACCCACTGAACCCACTGGTTTCTTTAACCAGTGGGTTCAGTGTCTGGTGAGAACCTGGTCTCTCTGCTTTCAAGATGGCATCTTGTTGCCACATCTTCCTGAGGGGATGAATGCTGTGTCCCCATATGGTGAAAGAATGGCAGAGGGTGAACAGGGCCCCTTTCCACTCACTCCCTGAATCCCTTTTATATGGATGCTAGTCCTATCCATGTGGGCAGAGCTCTCATGATCCAGTCACCTCTGAAAGACCCTCTCTCATAATATTATTGCACTGGGGATTAAGTTTCAACATGTGAATTTTGGGGGACACATTCAGACCATACCAATCTCTTATCGGATATATTATTTGCAATTTTTTCTCCCATTATGTGTATTTCCTTTTTACCTTGTTGATATTGTCTTTTGATGCACAAAATTCTAAAATTTTTATGAAATCCAATTTGTTTTTTTTTGTTGTTGCCTGTGCCTTTGGTGTCATATCTAAGAAATCATTGCCAAATCTGTTGTCATAAAGCTTTTGCCCTATGTTTTCTTCTAAGAGTTTTATAGTTTTAGGTTTTACATTTAGGTCTTTGATCTATTTTGAGTTAATTTTTGTATATGGCTATAGGTAAGGGTCCAACCTCATTCTTTTGCATGTGTGTATCCAATTTTCCCAGCACCATTTGCTGAGAAAACTGTCCATTCTGTATGTATTTTTTTCCTTTTAAAATTTATCTTCTGTTTTTCTAATGGATTACATAATGTACAGGGTCTAGCACAATGTTGAACTGAATCAGTCTTTTTCTCTTGTAATCTATAAGTGAGGTAAATTACTGATAGAGATCTTCATATGTTAAACCACCTGGGATAAATCCATGAGGTCAGATTAATTTCTAATTTCTTTAAGCAAATGAGTTTTTCTTGAATATTTTCAAAATAAATTTTATAGTACCTTATAAATAAATTCCTGTTATAATGGTAAAATACAGAGAAAGAAATGAAACTTCTAAAAGAGAAAGTAATGTAACTAAAGCTTATCTCCAAGTGTATGTTGTTTTGTGGTAGTATATGTTAATGTATTATTTTTAGTTGTTTTTGAGAAAATATAATTACTACAAATTGGTATTATATAAGCATAGTTCTACCTGTTAAAAAAGTGATGTTTTTCTGGAGCAGGTGTTAACAAACTATGGCCTGGCAGCCAAATCATGCCCATCACTTGTTTTTGTAAATAATTATTCATGGCTGCTTTTAAATTACAACTGCAGAGTTGAATAGT
Source organism: Avahi laniger (assembly GCA_963575035.1). NCBI lineage: Eukaryota > Metazoa > Chordata > Mammalia > Primates > Indriidae > Avahi > Avahi laniger. The sequence continues at coordinate 41,575 of CAUYSK010041452.1, read as the reverse complement.
TGCAACAGAGATCTTATGACTCCCAAAGCCTAAAGTATTTACTCTCTTGCCTTTATAGCAAAAGTTTGCCAGCCCCTGTTCTAGAGGATGCAATTTTAACATCTTATACTTTTTTTTTTTTGAGACAGAGTCTCACTCTGTTGCCCAGGCTAGAGTGCCGTGACGTCAGCCTAGCTTATAGCAACCTCAAACTCCTGGGCTCAAGCGATCCTACTGCCTCAGCCTCCCAGGTAGCTGGGACTACAGGCATGAGCCACCATGCCTGGCTAATTTTTTCTATATATTTTTAACATTTCATACTTTTAAAACCATGATTTAATCCAAATTGGCGTTAGCAGTGTTCCTTGGTGGGCAGAATTCACGAACATTCAGGTCATTTACTAGTATCTCCAATAGATGTTTAACTGCCCCGGATTGCGAGGGAGTCTGGCTCTAACCTTGTGAAGGGTGCCCAGGATAGACAGAATAGGATAATTATAACTAAATGATAGTGCTAACACTTGGAAAAAGTTAACACCTGAGCCATTTCTCTTTGGAGTTTCTGTAGTTTAGAAGTATCCCAGATATCTTCATCATCTGCACTCACTCTCTTTTTTTTTTTGAGACAAAGTCTAGTTCTGTTGTCCCAGCTAGAGTGCTGTGGCATCAGACTAGCTCACAGCAACCTCAGACTCCTAGGTTCAAGCAATTCTCCTGCCTCAGCCTCATGAGTAACTGGAACTACAGGCACACACCACCACGTCCAGCTAATTTTCTCTATTTTTATTAGAGACTGAGTCTTGCTCAGGCTGGTCTCAAACTCCTGAGCTCAAGTGATCCTCCCACCTCGGCCTCTCAGAGTGCTGGGATTACAGGTGTGAGCTACCGTGCCCAGCCAGCACTCATTCTCTTTGACTAGCAGCTGTGACTACTGGACTTCAGTTTGGATTTTTAGAGAAGTTCTTAAAATGCTTTACAGAGCCACAGCAGCTGAGAAGTCTGCAATTAGCCTGATGGGTTTTCCTTTGTAGGTTATTTGATGCTTTTGCTGCTTGCAGAATTTTCTCCTTCATTTTGACTTTGGCCAGGTTGATTACTGTGTGTCTTGGAGATGACCTGTTTGCTATGAATCTTCCCAGTGTTCAATTTCCATCTTGTGTCTGTGTGTCTGAGTATCTGGCGATGCCTCGGAAGTTTTCCTCAATAATGTCCTCAAACAGTTTTTCCATTCTTTTAGTGCTTTATTCTTTTCCCTCAGGCTTACCTATAATTCACGTTTGTTCGCTTCACATAGTCCCATAATCTATCTAAGTGATTGCTCTGCCTTTGTTGTTCTCTTCTCTGCTTCTTTAACAGATTGGATGAACTCGAGAGCCTTGTCTTCAAGTCCTGAAATTCTTTCTCTTCCTTGATTTAATCTGTTGCTGAAAGTTCCTGCTGTGTTTTGAAAATTCCAGAATGAGTCTTTCATTTTTTTGATGTTCCGTTATATCTTTCCCAGTTTTGTTTAGTTGTTTAGTGACTTTTTCATTAATTTCCTGAAATATTTTTTGGGTTTCTTGTTGTTGGTTTTTAACTTTCTCTTCAATTCCGTGTATCTTATTTGCCATCTCCATGTTTTGAATTCTGTCATTTTTACAGTTTCCTTGTAGTTGCAGTTCACTGCTATAGCTCCATTGTGATCCCTTGGGAGTGTTGATCTGGTTTGATTTTTCATGTTGCCAGAGTTCTTTTGCTGGTTTTTTCTCATTTGAGACCTCTTTTGTCAGCTCTGGGCTAATAGGTTTTGCAGGGCTGCTGTCCTTTGCTGGAAACTCTCCTGCTTGATTATAGTAAGGGGAGGTCACTAGATGGTGCTCTTTTTTTTCCTCCCTGCTCCGGAATGTTGATGAGGCAGAGGAGGGGTGTGTGCACTAAAAGCCTGTAGTGAAGCTGTTTTGATTTGTTTTGTTTGCCTGTGATTGCCTCTGCTCCAGCCTGCGCTGAATGCTGTTAGGGTTGGGTGTTAGATTGTTCACCAGATAGTTGTAGGATATTCGAGTTGGGATCTGGGTGAGACTCTCCTCATTGAGGCTATTGTGGGGATTGCTCCACCTGTGGTCTCCTCACAGAGGTAATGGCAGCAGCTGGATGTGGTTGTTGTGGGTTCCCCGGCTGTGTGTGTTTGCTCAAACCACGTTGCAGGGTACTGGTGGTTTGAGGTTTGAGGGGGTCCCTGGCGGGGCGTTGGACTTTGGAGCAGTTTTTTCCAGCCCTGCTGCAGTGGTGGAGGCACTGGAGTGGGGTCTTGGGGTCCAGGTACAGTGCTGGAGACTTGAGGATGATGTCTGAGGCCTGGTCGGGGTTCTGGAGGCACAGAGGCGTGACCGCTCTGGTGTGAGAGCCTCAGAGCCAAGACCGGGGAGGAGCCTGAAGCAGAGTTTCTGAGCAGGGCGGAGGAGCCAGAAGCAGTGTGGTCCTCCGGGCTGATCTAACCTGGAGGGCGGGGTCAGGCCCAAGCAGGCAGGAGGCCTTTGGGGCCTGGAGAGTGGAGTCTGGGCCGAGCAAGTGGCAGGCTGTTCTGCAGGCTCAAGTGGACCGTGGACACCAAGTCAGGTGGGCAGATGTTGTTTCTGGGTGCCCAGGGACCGCAGATTTCTCTGCTCCCCACCTAGGCCCTACCAACGTGGTTTCCCACAGTCTCTCAGGTCACAGCTTGCTGTGCCCCAGTCAGTTCCTGTGCTCAGATCCCATTGCACTCTAGGGGAGAAGTGCTTAGCTTCAAGTCACCAGGTACGGCTCAGGAAAGCCAAAAGTCAGTACACTACCTCCCCAGCCTGATGCAGACCTGGCACAGTGTACCCGAGAGCTCAGGGGTGGCTTTAGCTGCCGCACAGTCCTCACCACGCCTGTTGGCTGATGCAATGGTTCTGTATGGACTCCAGGCAGGTCCTGGGTCTAACCAAGCATAGGTCTGTCGGGGTGGTGGGAGTGGACTTGCAGTTCAGTTCCCATCGTGCCAGCAGAGTGGGCGTGGCACCCCAGCATTCTATCCTGCTTTGTTCCCTGCTTCTCTGATCTTGTTATATGTATCACCCTGTCACCTTTTTTTCCCTCCACTCTGAGTGTCCTGCGTTGCTTGCCTGTGATTTCACAATGCTACTTCAGAGAAGAGCGATCTCTATGTAGACAGCTTCCTGCACCTTTCACTTCTCTGGGGAGCAGCGTGCTGGCAGGCGGCTTCTAGTCTGCCATTCCCCTCTACCTGCTTTCAGATTTTGATTGGGATTGCTTTGAGCCTGTAGATCCATTTGGGGAGAACTGACATCTTAAAACAACATAGAGTCTTCCAATCTGTGAACAAAGTATATCTCTGTATTTATTTAGATCTTATTTAATTTTGCTCAGTAGTGTTTTATAGCTTTCAGTGTACAGGCTTTGCTTATCTTTTGTCAGATTTTTCTATAAGTAGTTTTAACTTTTTTAATGCTATTATAAATGGCATATTAAAAATTTTATTATCTGTTTACTATTGGTACATAATAATACAGTAGGTTTCTGCACATTGATCTTAATCCTGCAACCTAGCTAACCTCACTTATTTGTTTTAGTAGCTTTTTTGTAGATCCCATCAGATATCCTTCCTTGACAATTGTCATCCTGAAGTACAATTTATGCTTTCTTTCCAATCTGGGTGCTTTTTGTTTCCTTTATCTTACCTTATTGCAACTGACTAGACTCTTCAGTTAAATAGAAGTGATGAGAGTAGACTTGCTTGTCTTGATACTGATGTTAAGGGGGAAAGTGTTCAGATATATGATGTTAGCTGTAAGTTTTTTTTAGATGCCTTTTATCAAGTTGAGGAAGTTCTTTTCTATTCTTAGTTTGCTAAGGATTTTCATCAGAGATGGATGGTGAATATTGTCAAATGCTTTTTATGCATCTTTTGAGATGATCACATAGTTTTTATTTTTAAATTCTTTAATATTTTGAACTACATTGATTTTCGCACAATAAACTAAGCTTGCATTCTTGGGACACACCATTCTTGGTTATGATGTATTATCCTTTTTATATATTTTTGAATTTGATTTGCTAAAATTTGTTTTTTTTTTTTTTTTTGAGACAGAGCCTCACTGTGTTGCCCAGGCTAGAGTGAGTACCGTGGCATTAGCCTAGCTCACAGCAACCTCACACTCATGGGCTCAAGCTATCCTCCTGCCTTAGCCTCCCGAGTAGCTGGGACTACAGACATGCGTCACCATGCCCGGCTAATTTTTTCTATATATTTTTAGTTGTCCAATTAATTTATTTCTAATTTTAGTAGAGATGGGGTCTCACCCTTGCTCAGGCTGATTTCTAACTCCTGAACTCAAACAATCCGCCCGCCTTGGCCTCCCAGAGAGCTAGGATTACAGGCATGAGCCACCACGCCCGGCCTGATTTGCTAAAATTTTGTTAAGACTTGCAGCTTTTCACGAAGGGTGTTAATCTATAGGTTTCATTTCTCATGATGTCTTTGCCTGGTTTAGTATGAGGGTAATGTTAGCCTTACAAAATGAATTAGGAAATATTTTCCATACTCCATTTTTTCCCTTCAGTTTCCTGAATAGTTTGTATAGAAGCGATGTTATTCCTTAATTATTTGGTAGATTTCCCCAGTAAAGATCTTGGCTCTGAATTTTTGTTTGTTTTTTGCTGAAGGTATTAAATTGTAGATTCAGATTCTTCAATAGATAATGAGCTATTATCATTCCTTCTGGAGAGGTCTCATTTGTGTCTTTCAAGAAATTGTTGCTCTTATTAGCGTAAAGTTGTTTATAATATTCTCTTATTATTTTTGTGATATGTGTAAAATCTATAGTGGTGTCACTTAATCTCATTTCTGATATTGGTGTTTTATATTTTCTTTCTTAGTCAGCCTGGCTAGAGGCTTATTATTAATAATTTTATTGATTTTTCTCAAATAATCAGATTTTCTTTTCATTGACTTTCTTTGTTTTTTTTCTGTTTTCTACTTAATTGATTTCTATCCTGATTTTTATTTAACCTTGGTTTTAGCATGGTGTAAACAGTCCTAGGTTGATAATATTTTACTTTCAGTACTTTTGAGATCTTCCACTGTCTCCTAGCTAGCATTGTTTCAAAGAGAAATCTATTATCATTATATTTGTTCCTTCATACATAGTATCTTTTTTTTTCCCCAGCTGCTTTTAAGGTTTTTTTGTTCATCCCTAGTTTTAAGCAATTCAATTGTGAAGTACCTTTTGATAGTTTTCTTCATGTTTCTTGTTTTTGGGGTTCTTTGAGGGTCTTGGTTCTGCAGGTTTATAGTTTTCAACAAATTTGGAAAAATTTCTGCAATTATTTCCTTAAATACTTTCTTCTGTCATCTTCCTCTTCTAGTTCAGGGATTCCAATTATAAAATAATTAGGCTGCTGAAATTGCTGCAGAACTCAGTGATTTTTTTTTTCTCTTTGCGTTTCATTTTGTATAGTTGCTATTGCTCTATCTTCAAATTCTTTAATAGTTTTTTCCCCTTCTGTACTGTCTAATCTCCTCTTAATTCTGTCCAGTGTATTTCTTATCTCAGACATTATAGTTTCATCTTTTAGAAGTTTGTTTTGGGTGTTTTGTGCCCACACACATTTATACCTCTACTTAACATGGTCAATCTTTGCTGTAGTTTCTAGAACGTATAGAAGTCAGTGATAATGGTTTTCATGTCCTTGCCTTAATTGTATCATCAGTGTAATATTTGGGGTAGTTTTAGTGGATTAACTTTTCTCCTCTTTATACATGATATTTTCCTTTTTTTATGACTGGCAATTTTTATTGGATGCTAGATATTGTGAATTTTGCTTGTTCAGATATTTTTGTATTTTTATAAGTATTCTTGACCTTTTTTCTTGGATGCAATTAAGTTACTCGTAAATAGTATGACTTTTTTCAGATCTTGCTTTTAAGCTTTACTAGGTGAGACTAGAGCAGTGTTTACTCTAGAATTAGTTTATCTCATTAGTAAGCCAAAAATTCTTCTAAATGCCGCATCTGATGATCCATGAATGATGAGGATTTCAAGTATGGATTATGAGACACATTTCCTACTGTTTTTGAGCTTTAAGATGATTTCCTCTAATTGTTTTGGATGGTTTTCCCCCGCCTTCCATAGTTTCCTCACACACGTACACTAATCAATAGTAAGTTGAATACTCCAGGGTGACCTTTTGCAGATCTAAGGAGTTTTATCTGCACATCTCTCTCTTGTACTCTGCCTTGTAAAATCCAACTGCTTTGATCTCTGGACTCCCAGATCATGTCGTCAAGTCAGAGAGACCACTGGGCTGAGTTTATCTTCCTCGTGCCACTGCCTGAATGCTTTCCCTGGACAGTAGTAAGCTGAGTTCATTGTAGGGTTCTTGGCTAGTTTATTTTACAACTCTTGATTTCCAATCTCTTCAGGAATGTCATTTTATCTATTTTGTTTGGATTTTAAGTTGTTTTAGACAGTTGGGCAAATTCAGTGTCTGTTCCTCCATAGTTTGGCTAGAAAATGCAACTCAGTATAATATTTTAGTAGAAAAAATGCATGAAAAGAAAATTACTTTTAAACCTTTTGTTTCTTTCTTATTGAAACTTACATTTTTCCTAGGCTTATTGAAGGGAATAGTTATATTTAAATTTATTTATAACATCTATCCTCATGTAATTTTAGAGTTACTAACACAATACAAGAGAAAATGACAGAACTATGTTGCTACCACTCTTCTGTTCCAATGAAAGCTTGACACTCCCGATTAAATGATGTAAAGCAAGTTAATCCACTGCATTAATCTTCCCCATTCTCTGAAGACTAAATCAACTTATTGAGGAAATCTCTTATGCTGTGCTGTGTTCTTCATATATAAATTTGATGTTACTTTGCTGACTGCTGATATCATGGATCTTTTTTCAAGTCAGATGAAAACATTTGGTTATATTCTGCAGCATGTTATTTAAATTGTCCATGTTTCAAATATTCTATTTGTTACTGTTGAAAACATCTGTTTATATAATTATAGTTTGCTGTTCTCAAATTAGTACAGAATTTGCCTCAGTCTTTGTGTTTATTCTTGCTAAAAATGCAAACAAGGCTAATATATTTCACAGTGGTATTTGTTAAAATCCTGACATACCAATGTTTCATAGTTTATTACTGATCTCAGAGACATTAAGTGAAGTTAGACAAGAAAGTAGTTGGACTCTACAGCTGATTTAGAATGTCATTTTAGCTAACAGTTTCTGCTTTTTTTAAAAAACTTTTTTTAAAACAGCAGTTCTAAAATATGGAGACATTAATTATTTAAGTTAATTTTTCACTTCAAACCGAAATTGCTATTGAGGAGGCATCTAAAGACAAATATCTATTAATAACTTGTTTGTCTCTTTGTCTTGCTCCACTGCAATGTAGAGTTCATGATGTCAGGGCCTCTTATCTGTTTTATTTCCCTGCTGGATACCTAGAAAGTTCTTGGCACATTATAAGCATTCAGCGTATTCCTACTAACAGTGAGTCACTGAATTAATGAACAATTAAGCTTCTAAGTCATTTCTGCTCATCCAAATCTTGTGGATCTTTCTAGGCCCAGTTCAAAGTTATACTGCATTCATGAAGTGTTTTTGAATGAAATTGTCACCAACTACTTCAGCTCATCATGCTCTTTTCCTCCTTTTCCTTTGAACTCGTTTACATCAATTTAAAAGAGAATTTTCTAACAGATACCATTGGTGCATACCATTGGTGTAGGCTGCAAGAAGGGAATATTCTATTACTTGAAATATTTAAGGAGTGATAGTGTGGCTTTGTCAATAAAAGGGGAGCGGACAGGTACAGTGTTCTTACTTCATACCCTTTAATTTCAAGGGACCCTACAAGGTGTGGGTGAACTCCCCCTATTTTTTATCTGTGGAAACTGAGGTTTAGAGAGGCCATATAATTTGTCTGCAGTTCCATAGCTTAAGTGTCCAATGCAAACTCAGGTCTTTCTTTGTAGAAGAGCTATTATGTTGCTTTTGGTGGGTAATTACTTTATAAACTCAAGGTCCATTATCATCATATGGAAGTATGGTAGTTCGGCATTTCTACCAAGGAATGAAGACTTGAGTAGGGCAACATGATAGCACTTGGTAGTTAGGAAGAGAAGAAAATTTTTGGATAATGGGATAATTAGAAACACTAAAAGAGAAGGAGAGGTACCTAACTTTATCATTCTGTTCTTATATTGACCTAGTGATCTGTTAAGATTTTGACAACAAAGTTGGTGGATACTATTTTGATTTTTTAAATAAACTTTTATTGTTGGAGTTTATTGCTCTGGTTTTGTTTTTATATGATTTAAGTGATATTACTTAAAAATTGAAATGAAAAAATCTTTCACCTATTCAGACACTCTCGAGAGGGTGATAGCTATCATATTAGGATATATATTAATTAATTATTACTTGCCAAGAGCTTACTATGTGTCAGAAATTATGTTTTATGTACATTATCTCATTTAATATTTTTTGCAGCCATTATCGTCAAGTTTCTATTTCTAGCACCATTTCACAGACAGAAAACTAAAGCTTATGGAAGGTATCCCACTCACATAACAATGAAGTGATAGAGTCCAAAACTTATTTCATCTCTGAGATACATTGAGAAAAAAACATTTTATGCAATGACTTAGTACACATGTGCGTGCACACATGCATATGACTGAAAGAAATGTTTCTTGGATAATATTTACTTTTACTATAATGTTGCATGAGATCACTGGGTCATGTAGTAGTTCCGTTTTTAATTTTTTGAAAATCTTCCGTACTGTTTTCCGTAGTAGCTATTACCAATTTACATTCCTACGAACAGTGTATAAGGGTTCCTTTTTCTCTACGTCTTTGCTAACACTTGCTATCTCTTGTCTTTTTGATAATAGTCATCTTAACAGATGTGAGGCTACATCCCATAGTGGTTTCGATTTGCATTTCACTGTCTAGTGCTAAGCACCTTTTTATATATTTTTATGTATTCTTTGGAAAGATGTCTGTTCAGGTCCTTTGCCCATTTTTAAATCAGGGTTTGTTTTTGTTTTTGCTAGTGAGTTAAGTGAATTTTTAAAATATATTTTAGATATTAGCTTCTCATCACATGTATGGTTTGCAAATATTTTTCCCAGACCATAAGGCTGCTTTTTCATTTGTTGATTGTTTCCTTTGCTGTGCAGAAGAGTTTTAGTTTGATGTAGTCCCACTCGTTTATTTTTGTTTTTGTGGCCAGAGCTGTTGGTGTGATATCCAGAAAATCATAGCTAAGGCCATTATCGAGCTTTTCTCCTGTGTTTTCTTCTAGGAGTTTTTTTAGTTTCAGTCTTTGAGTTGATTTTTGTTGTGGTGTAAGATAAGGGTTCATTTTCATTCTTTCGCAAGTGAATATCCAGTTTTCACGGCACCATTTATTGAAGAGACTGTTCTTTCTCCATTTTGTCTTGGTGGGCTTTTCAGAAATTAGTTGACCTTATGCTTGGATTTATTTCTAGGCTCTCTATTCTGTTCCACTGATCTATTTTTATGCCCATAGCATATTGTTTTGATTGCTGTAGCTTTGTAATACAATTTGAAATCAAGAAGTGTGAGACCTCTGTTTCTTTCTCAATATTGTTTTTGCTGCTGAGGGGTCTGTTGTGGTTTCGTGCAAATTTTAGAATTGTTTTTTCTGTTTCTGTGAAAAATGCCATTGGAATTCATTGAATCTCTACATTATTTTAGGTAGTATGGACATTTTAACAATATAATTCTTCCAATCTACAAACACAGGATATCTTTATGTTCATTTGTGTCTTCAATTCTTTTTTTCAGTGTTGTATAGTTTTCAGTGCACAGATCTTTCATTCCCTGCTTAAGTTTATTCCTAACTATAGTCATACAATGCTTGATGATAGGAATATGTTCTGAGAAATGTATTGTTAGGTGAACATCATAGAGTGTACTCACACAAACCTAAATGGTATATATAGCCTAATACACATCTAGGCTATTATAGCCTATTGCTCCTAGGCTACATACCTGTGCAGCATGTTATTACAGATATTTTAATACAGTGGTAAGTATTTGTATAGAAAATACATAGAAAAGGTACAGTAATAGTACAGTATAAGAGAGAAAAAATGGTACACTTGTATGGGACGCTTACAATGAATGGAGCTTACAGGACTGGAAGTTCCTCCAGGTGAGTCAGTCAGTGAGTAGTGAGTGAATGTGAAGGCTTAGGACATTATTGTATACTACTGTAGACTTATAAACACTGTACAATTAGGCTGTGCTAAATTTATAAAAACAATTTTTTCCTTAATAAACTTAGGTTACCGTAACTTTATTTTATAAAACTTTTTGATTATTTTCTTTTTGACTCTTATAATAACATTTAGTTTAAAACACACATTATACATCTGTACTAAAATATTTTCTTTATATCCTTATTGTATAAGTTTTTTCTATTTTAAAATTTTTTTTACTTTTTAAAACTAAAACACAGACACACATATTAGCCTAGGCCTGCACAAGATCAGGATCATCACTATCGTTGTCTTCCACATCTCCCTGGAAGATCTTCAGGGGCAATAACACACATGGATCTGTCATCTCCTGTGATAACAGTGCCTTCTTCTGGAATACCCCCTGAAGGACCTACCTGAGGCTGTTTCACAGTTAACTTATTTTTTGTAAGTAGAAGGAGTGCTCTCCAAAATAACAATAAAAAGTATAGTATAGTAAATACATAAACTAATAATAGTGTCATTTATTACCAAATATTATTTATTATACATAATTGTATTTGTTATACTTTTGTACAATTGGCAGTACAGTAGGTTTATTTACACCAGCATCACTGGAAACACATGAGTAATGTGTAGTGCTGTGATAACATTACGACGGCTATGATGTCTGTAGGTGATAGGAATTTTTCAGCTCTATGATAATCTTATGGGACAACCATCATATATGTAGTCTGTCATTGACTGAAACATCACTGTGCAGCACATGACTGTATTTTATTCTTTTTGATGCTATGGTAAATGGGTTGTTTTCTTGATTTCTTTTTCAGATAGATCACTACTGGTGTTAAGAAATGCAGTTGATTTTATATTCTGATACTTTACTGAATTCATTTACTAGTTCTATTGTAACAGTTTTTTTTTTTAATGGAATCTTTAGAGTTTTCTACATATAAGATGATGTCATCTACAAATGAGAATAATTTTACCTCTTCCTTTCTGATTTGGATACCTTTTGTTCCTTTCTTGTCTGATTTTGCTAGTATTTCCAGTCTTCCCTCTCTCCCTCCATGTCTCTCTCTCTCTCTCTCTGTTTTCCCTCTCTCGGCTCCTCCTTTCCTCCTCCTCCCCTTTACCTTCCTTTATTTATACACACACACACACACAAACACACACACACACACACACAACTTTTATTTATGTTAGTATTATTATTATTTGTTAGAGACAGGGTCTGGCTCTATTGCTCAGACTGTGGTACAGTGGTACAATCATAGATCACTGCAGCCTCGAATTCCTGGGCTGAAGCAATCCTCCTGCCTCAACCTTCCAAGCAACTAGAGCTATAGGCATGTGCCACCACGCCCAGTTTTATTTATTTTGTATTTTTTGTAGAGATGGGATCTCACTGTGCTGCCCAGGTTGGTCTTGAACTCCTGGCTTCAAGTGATCCTCCTGCCTTGGCCCCCCAAAGTGCTAGGATTAGAGGCTTGAACCACCATGCCCTGCCTCCAGTACTATATTGAATAGAAGTGGCGAGAACGGGCATCCTTACTTTGTAGCAGACCTTGGAAGAAAAGTTTTCAGTTTTTTCCCTATAGATTATATTTGGTGTAGGTTTTTCATAAATGTCCTTTATTATGTTGAGGAAATTTCCTTGTATACCTATTCTGTTGAATTTTTTTTGTTTTAATCATGAAATGATGTTGAACTTTGTCAAATGGCTTTTCTGCATTTATTAATATGATCATATGGTTTTTTTCATTTATTTTGTTAATGAGGCATGTCACCTTGAATGATTGTGTATGTTAAACCAACTGTGCATTTTAGGGATAAATCCCACTCGATCAAGGTGTATAATCTTTGTAATGCTGAATTTTGTTTGCCAGTATAATAATTTATTGAGGATCTTTGCATCCATGTTCATCAGAGACATTGGCCTGTAGTTTTCTTTTCTTGTGGTATCTTTGTATTAGGGTGGTACTGACTTCATAAAATGAGTTTGAAAGTATTCCCTCTACTTCTTAAGAAGGATTGGTATTCATTCTCTTTGAATGTTTGGTAGAATTCAGCTGTGAGGCCATCTAGTCCTGGGTTTTTCTTTGTTGGGAGGTTTTTGATTACTACTTCAATCTCTGTAATTGGTCTGTTTATGCACTTTATTTCTTCTTGATTCAATCTTGGTGGGTTTTATATTTCTACGAATTTATTCATTTCTTCTAGGTTATCCAATTTGTTGGCATATAATTATTCATAATAGTTCCTTCCTTATGATTCTTTCTATTTTTGATCCATTGTAATGTCTCCTTATTCCTTTCTGATTTTATTTATTTGAGTCTTTTCTCTCTCGTAGTTTCTAGCTAAGCGACCAACTCTTAGTTTTGTTGATTTTTTTTTCCCCTGTGGTTTTTCTGGTGTATAGTTGATTTATCTCTGTTTTGATTGTTACTATTTTCTTCCTTCTACTAACTTTCGGCTAAGTTTGTTCTTTACCTAATTCTTTGAGGTGTAAAGTTAGGTCGTTTATTTGAGATATTCTTTTTTAATGTAGGCATTTATCACTACAAAATTTCCTCTTCTTGTTACTTTTGGTGCATCTTACGAGGCCTGGTATGTTGTGTTTTTGGTTTTTTTTATCCTGAGATATTTTTTAAATTCTTTTTGATTTACTGTTTGACCCAGTGGTTGTTCACATGTATGTTATTTAGTTTCCACATGTTTATGAATGTTCCCATTTTCTTGTCATTGATTTTTAGTTTCCTTCTGTTGTTGGACAAGACACTGATTTGATTTCAGTCTTCTTAAATTTGTTACAACTAGTTTTGTGATCTAACATAATCTGTCCTGGAGGATATTCTGTATGCACTTGAGAAGAACGTGTATTCTTCTGCTCTTGGGTGAAAAGTTCAGTGTAGATCTGTTAAATTTATTCGGTCTGTGGCATTACTCAAGTCTGGTGTTTCTTTATTGATTTTTTGTTTGGATGTTCTGTTACTGAAAGTGGACTATTGAAGTCTCCTACTTTCATTGTATTGCTATCAATTTCTCCTTTCTGATCTATCAATATTTGCTTTATATATTTAGGTGCTCTCATGGTGGATGTATGCATACTTTATAATTGTTATATCTTCCTGTTGAATTGACCCTTTTGCCATTGTGCAATGACCAATTTTTGTCTCTAGAGACAGTTTTTGACTTGTAGTCTACTTTGATGTAAGTATAGCCACTTTTGGGTTTTTTCGGTTGCCATTGTGTGGAGTATCTTTTTCTATTCTTTCACTTTCAGCCTATCTGTGTCCTTGAGTCTAAAGTGAGATTCTTGTAGACAATGTATAGTTGGATTGTGTGTGTGTGTTTTGTTTTTTTTTTTCAGTCCAGGCAGCCACCAGCCACTCTGTATCTTTTAATTGGGGAGTTAAATCTATTTACATTTAAAGTATATTTGATAAGAAGACTTACTTTTGCCATTTTGTTAACCGTTTTCTGTCTGTTTTATAGTTCTTTTGTTCCCCTTTTCCTCTCTTGCCATCTTCTATTGTGTTTTGTTGCTTTTTTGTAATGTTGTGTTTTGATTTCTTTCTCTTTTTCTTTGGTGTAACTTCTACATGTGTTTTCTTTGTGATTACTAGAGGCCTACGTAAGATATCTCATAATTATCTTATAGTTATATTTTAAACTGGTAACTTCTCTTTCATGTAGGAACTCTCACTTTTACCTCTCCTTCCCCCAAATTATATGCTATTGATATCACAATTTAGAACTATGTATATCAAGTATTAAGATAATTTAATTATAGTTGTTTTTAATTCTTTTATCTTTTAGGTTTTATAATAGGATTACAATAGGCTTATCCACCACTATTATAGTAATGAAATATTCTTCTTTTTGCCTATATATTTCCCTTTGCCAATGAGTTTTATACTTTTTATGTATTAAAAAACAAAAACATATCTGTTTCTATTTAGCATATTTTCATTTCAACTTGAAAAACTACCTTTAGCATTTCTTATAAGGCAGGTCTAGTGGTGAGAAAATTCCTCACCAGCTTTTGTTTGTCTGATAGTCTTTATCTTCCCTCCATTTTTAAAGGACAGGATTGCTGGTTATAGTATTCTTGGTTGGCAATTGTTTCTTCTTTCAGCACTTTTTTTTTTGTGTTTTTTTTGGAGACAGAGCCTCACTCCGTCAACCTGGCTAGAGTGCAGTTGCGTCATCCTAGCCCACTGCAATCTCAAGCTCCTGGGCTCAAGTGATCTTTCCTTCCGCTTCAGCTTCCTGAGTAGCTGGGACTATAGGCACGCACCACCAGGCTCAGCTAATTTTTTCTATTTTTAGTAGAGATGGGGTCTTGCTCTTGCTCAGGCTGGTCTCAAACTCCTGACCTCAAGCAATCCTCCTGCCTTGGCCTCCCAGGGTGCTAGGATTACAAGTGTGAGCCACCACACCTGGCCAGCACTTTGAATATACTAGTCCACTCCCTCCAGAACCTGCAAGATTTCCATTGAAAAATTTGTTAGTAATCTTATGGAAGGTCCCTTGTGTGTAATAAGTTCCTCTCTTGCTGCTTTAAAAATTCTGTCTTTAATTTTTGACAGTTTGATTATAATTTGTCTCTGTGTTGTGTTCTTTGGATTCATCCAATTTGGTTTCCTCTTTGGGGTTTCTGGATCTGAATTGTATTTTCTTCCCCAGGCTTGGGAAGTTTTCAGCCATCATTTCTTTGAGTATGTTTTTTGTCCCTTTCTCTCTTCTGCAGTTCTGATAATGCCTATTTTGTAATGGTTTCTCATAAGTCTCTTAAGCTATCTTTACTCTTTTTCATTCTTCTTTTTGCTTTTTAGATTGGATGATTTCTAATTATCTCTCTTCAGGTTCACTGGTCATTTCTTCTGCTTGATCTACTTTGTTGTTGAACCTCTTTATTGACTTTTCAGTTCAGTTATCATATTCTTTAGTTGTATGATTTCTGTTTCTATCACTTTGTTGAAATTCCCAGTCTGTCCATGATTGCTCTCCTGACCTCAGTGAACATATTTATGACTACTTAAAAAAAAAATTCCTTGTTGAATAAATTGCATATCTTCATTTCATTGGTGTTGGTTTGTGGAGATTTACATTCTTTTATTTGGAGCATATCTCTGTTTCTTCATCGTCCTTGAACCGTCTCCTACACAATGCCACACAGTCTCATAAGACTAAGAGAAGCTATTGTCTTATCTAATGCATAGAAACCCACACAGACCATTCAAAGACAATGAAGAAACAGAGATATGCTCCAAATAAAAGAATGTAAATCTCCACAAACCAACACCAATGAAATAAAGATATACAATTTACTCAACAAGGATTTTTTTTTTTTTTTGCCATATGACTCTTTTCAGTGCCTCATAGAATAGCAATGCATGCCCAAAACATTCTTTGGAAGGAATACTAACATTGTTTTCCTCATTTAGCTTTATCTTTTTCTCTGTTGTCTTTCTTTCATACTTACTAAGCGTGTGCTGGGCACTGAATTAATATGGTAGAAGTATGTATATGTACTGATTTTGCTGCTTCATTCTTAGGGATTGGGAGTAGATTTTTTGGCAGCAACCATTTAAAAACATTTCGAGTAAATTTTTTTTTTTTTTTTTTTTGAGACAGAGTCTCACTTTGTTGCCCTGGCTAGAGAAAGTGCCGTGGCGTCAGCCTTGCTCACAGCAACCTCAGACTCCTGGGCTCAAGCAATCCTACTGCCTCAGCCTCCCAGGTAGCTGGGACTACAGGCATGCGCCACCATGCCCGGCTAATGTTTTCTATATATTTTTATATATAGAAAAAAATCTCGTTTGGCATTTCTTCCTTTTCCTTTTCCTCCTCTTCCCCTTCTGTCTCCTTCTTTCTTTTTTCTTGTCTGTCTTTCTTTTCTTTTCTTTTTCTTTTTCTTTCCAGAAATGAGGTCTTGCTATATGTTTCCCAGGCTGGAGTGCAGTGGCTATTCACAGCCATGGTCATATGCACTACATACAGCCTCCAACTCCTGGGCTCAAGCAATCTTCTTGCCTCGGTCTCCTGGGTAGCTGGGACTATAGGCACATACTGTCATGCCCAGCTTTCCGAAGGTATTTCTTAAACATGCTGTAAACATTTCTTAAGGAATACCTCAGGATATTCCTTAATCGTAAAGAAGCCATATCCTTCCTCAGGGCCTTTGTGCTTTTTGTTCCCTTTGTCTTAATTACTCTTGCCCCAGATAGCTACACTGTTTGTTCCTTCAGATCACTGGTCAAATACAGCTTTTCTTGACCAAATAATAATTATCTTCCCTTTCCCCCTCCCCATCTGTATTCCCTATCCATTTCCTCCTATTTTTTTTTTGACGTAATATTCACCATCGTTGATACACTATTACTTTTAACTGTTTGCTTATTATTTACTGTCTTCCATTGGTTTATAAGCTTGATAATGGCAGGATTTTATCTGTTTTATTTACAGTTGCATCCCCAGAGCCTTGAATAGTGTCTTGATATAGTAGACACTCAATAAATCTTTGACGAATGAATGCATATGCTGCTTTTCTAGTAGATTTTCTTAAAAAATAGCACTTATGAGGGAGTTATTAGATATTACAACTTAAATGCTATCTTTCTGAGTAGAGAGCCTTTTAAATTCTTTATTCCAGAACTGTTGTTTTGAAGATTTTATTTTCTGTTATGTTATTTGTTTGGTCCAATACAAAGTTATTACTAAATATACTGAAGAAAAGGCCTGCAATGTGTTAAAGATCAATTCTTTTATTTTGTTTGTTTTTTTATAAAACAAAAATGTTCTTTTCTTACTATTTAATGTTAGTCTTGTTTCAGACAAATTTTAGAAGAAATTAATTGCCTCCATTTTTGCGGGGAATATTTGTACTTGCTGGGCTATTTGAGGTTTGTTTTGTTTTATTTTTAAGACAGGAAATGTGCTATGAACTCATTTTTGAGTGATCATAATCACTTGGCTTCTATTAATGTTTCATATTCCAACCTCTAGGAAATGATTGATTAGAATAGCATGTGGAAACTTTCTTCTAATCAGCATTGTGATAACTCTTTTGAAAGTTTATAAAGGTTATGCTGGAACTCTGGTTGTAAAATGTCATCCCTGCATACCATCTTTTAGCATTACTGATTCTACTTTACAGGAAAACATGAAGGTGATGTAGATAACCACAGGGGACTAGGTCATAACAAAATATGTTGGTTACGTTCAGATTTTAAAAAAAAATATTTTAAAGAACATTTATTTACTTCTTAATAAAACATTGCATGATAAAATATATTTTACACTAAAAATCCCTAAACATTCTGTTGTATATATTTGCTAGAATGAACCATTTGGAAATTTAAAATAACTGTTGTTAAAATACTATTTATGAAACGCCTATTTAAACGTTTAGGTTTAATTATGAAATCTTTTTAATATGATAGTATCTGAGTCAATAGCTTCTTGGCTGACATTTCTGTATATCTGCCCAGACTACACATCCTAGCATCATCTAAAAGTGTCTTCTCAACTTCAACTTAGTAATTTTTTTACTGGCTGCCATTCTTTCTTTTCTGACAAAGTAAGGAAAAAGCAATGAAAAAAAGGAATGTATGATATTTCATTTCTATGTTTAAATAAATGCATACAGGTATTTTTTTAAAAAAACTTTATTGATACATAATTTGCATACTATGAAATTCACTTATTTTAAGTGTATAATTCATAGATTTTTAGTATATTAACAGTTTTGCAACGCTTACCACAATAGAATTTTAGAACATTGCCATCACTCCAGAAAGATCCTTCATGCTTATTTGCAGACACTCCCAATCCTGTTCTTCCCCTGAACCCTGCCGCCATTTCTTTTGCAAGTTTGTAGTTCAATTCTTTATAATGTGGAAAACATATTTTCATGGGTTGTTGCTTGGTTCTCCTGGTGATCCATAACCATACCCAACCCATAACATAGCTGACCATGAGCAATGAAGGGCTAGTCAGTACTCTTAGGTAAGTAACAAAGGGCTTTGTGGTAGGGAACGAGAAAGGGTTTCTTCTGTGTTTCATACTTGACCCTGGACAATATTTTGAAACAGGTAGTTTCTCTTTGGAATCTTGTTACTACTTTGGTGTGTGTCCCTTTCCCTAGGCATGCACTACTTAAAATGCTTCCTTAATTACCTTTTATATCTCAGTTGATTTCACTGTCCTCTTCTTTCCCTTTCAGCAAAATTCTCTATCCTTTGCAGTTTCTCTCTCCAGCAAATAAAACCAAACCAAATTTATTTCTTACTGCTTCTAATCTTGGGTATTATGAGGAAAGAAATAAAGTGAACTTATGATAATGTGGGAAGGATTGATACTTTCAGAGAGGTGAAAAAATTATTTGCGTCTTTGTATTAGTAGCCTCAATAGTAAGTGACTTGGCATTTTAAAAAGTTGACAAAGTAGAGTAAAACCAGTCAGTTGGTATTAAGGGAATTGTGTTTATTAATAGATTGATGGAATTACCACAGTAGGAACCACAAAGTATTCACAGTTGCATTTGGAGATCTGCCTGTGTGATGGTCTTAGTTCACTCTCTTCCTGCTTTCTAGCATTTTTTCTTTATGTTTTGAGTCTAAGTTTCTCAATTTCTAAAACGAGGTGGTAATATTACCTACCTCACGTTTGTTGGGATTAAACTAGACAGTGGTATCTGGAAATGTGATGAATGATGTGTTTACATATTCAGTAAGATGATGATTTCCTCTAAAAACACTCCCCTAGCAGTTTTAGTTAACAGTAACTTAGATGGCTCATGTTGTTAGTTATCATTAGTAAGCTAGACTGCTTAAATTTTTATACCAGACTTGTGCTTGGTACTGAATAAAATGGAGATCTATAAAATAAAGTACCTGTTCTTGAAGAGATCACTGTTTTCTCAGAAAAGACAGCTAAAACAATTAACTATAAATCATCGTAATAAATGTTATTTAAAAAATGCTGTTGGGATATTGGAGAAAGTTTTACAGAAGAACTAAGTCTTGAAATTACTGTTAGCAGTTAGTGTTAAGTTTTCTATTCCTCATTGTATTTTATTTTCTATTTATAAAAAATATTTAAGGAAGCTTTTCTGATTGGTAGTCTATCATGATAATTAGAAATTTAAGAGAAATTTTTTCTCAGAAGATCAAACAATTTTATCTTATTTCTCAAATGGTATGAAAGCTACAAGGCAAATATATTGAGATGAGTAAAATTCCTGTTAGTTTTTTAGATATATAATTTTTTTTACATTATTTAGACTTAAAATGATTTTTCATTCACTCAACCTCATTTTTCCACTTTCTATAGGATTTTTGTACCTTAGAACTGTCTTTCATTTATGTCTGAAAATTATTAGTCACATGATACTATACAAATTTTTGGTGTATATATATCAAAACTTAAATTAGTATTTAAGTAAAAAACCTTAGCAACAACCAGGTACTGCAATGTTATATTTTTTTGGCCATATATTACAGAGTAGCTGAAACTGTTCAAGATGGGAGGGTATACATTTTAAGGAGAACGTACGTTGTCCTTGTACCTTGTTCTGGCTTTACTTGCTGTAACTGGATCTTTTTATTTATTTTATTTTATTTTATTTTGTGCTATTTCATTTCATTTCATTCATTTTTATTTATTTATTTTTTGAGATGAGTCTCCCTCTGTTGCACAGGCTGGAGTGCAGTGGCGCTGTTATAACTTGCTCTAAATTCAAACTCCTGGGCTCAAGTGATGCTCCTAGTTCAACCTCCCAAGTAGCTGCGTCTACAGGTGTATACCATCATGCCAGGCTAATTTTTAAATTTTTTGTAGAGATGGGTCTTGCTGTGTTGCTCAGGCCAGTCTCAAACTTCTGGCCTCAAGCGATCCTCCCAGCTTGGCCTCTCTCCTTACCTGGGCTTACAGCCATGAGCCACCTCACATGGCCAGATCTATATTTCAGTAACACATCAAGTGCCACTGGCTTTACAAAGCCTTCACCAATATCACTGGCCAACCTTCTTCTTTTCTTCTTCTGTGTCCCCTGATTATTTGTACTTAATACTATAACCATCATCTGATTTATTAGAGTTCAAGCTGCTTGAAGGCAGAATTTGTGTTTTATTGTCTTCATTTAATACTTTGGTTAAAATACATAATTGATTTAAATTAAATTTAGAAAACTCAGGTTTGATGAAGTGTTCTATTATTCTTTATCCCCTCTTAGAATTTTGGCTTTGAAATCAGGGATTATTAAATCTCTGGTGTGGTGTTTGCTGCTGCCAACATTCAAATATAATTCACATTGAATTAGGTGGATTACAGGTTTAGCTGCTGTAACAAGAAGATCCCAAAATACTGTGGCTCAAATAGGATAGAAGATAATCTCTCCTTCATATTAGTCTGGAGATGAACTTTCTAATGCAGATAGAATAACTCTCTCATCTTCAACCTGGGACTTGTATATGTGGATCCAAGGTTAACAGGTTCATCTTCCAGCAAATGGAAAAGGGGAAGAGACCAGGGGAACATAGGCCCAATTCAGGTAATGGCAAAACACATCATTTCTGCTCACATTCCATTGGCCAGAACTTGGTCATGTGGCCACACTTTGCTACAGAAGAGGTTGAAAAGTGTAGTCTCCTTATCTGGGTAACCATCTTTCTAGCTATAACTCAGAGACCTTCATTACTAAAAGGAAGAATGGCAACAGTGGTATTAATGACAAATTTTTGCTACGGTTTTTGATTTTATTTCTGTTTTTAAAAATAGTAGATAGGTTGCTCCAGGAATCAAAGAACTTGAGTATTTGACTAAATCATCAGATCTAACATATTTTTTATTATACAGTTGTGTTCCCTTACTATAGGTGATGCAGAAGACCATATAGAGCCTTCCCAATGAGAAATTTACCATCTACTTTAGGAGACAGGACTAATTACAAATTTAAAAAAAAAACAAAACAGTTACCTATTGTGGCATATTGTGTGCAACAAGGTGTCATGAGCTATAGACATTTATAGGAAAGATGAATAGAGGGGTGATGTCATAAAGAAACACTTTAAGAAGATAGGCCTTTGCATATGGGGTAGCATTTGTATGGTCACAAGCAGAACATTCTAGGAAAGGAAATGGTGTGCTGGAAAGTGCCAACACAGGATAATTGATTGGTATTCAAGGGAAAGCAATTAGTCTGTTCTTATTGGCTCCTGCAGTATTTAAAATGGAGTTGTGCAAAATAAAGTCAATTTAAGAAGGATTAAAATCAAGATGCTCATGAAAACGATACAGAAGAAAATAGAAAACTGTGCTTAAGATTTCGAGTAAGAAACTAACATGGTGCAAAAGTTTAGTATGAAAATGGAATTCAGAATGAGTGAATTCCCTCCCTCCTTCCCTCCCTCCCTCTTAATTTACTAATACAATTCAGAGTGGATGAGTTTCTTCCTTTCACTCTGCCTAGTCTCTATGAAGTTACCTGTGACCTCTCAGTTACCTCAGTTACCACATCCAGATATTCTCTCCTAGCCCCATTCCGCTTGACTTCTCATTTGACATTGTTGAACACCTGTTTTTTAAAACTTCCTCCTCCAGTTTTGTACAAATTTTCATTTTCTCCCTAAGACTTAGTATTCTTTTTTTCCCTCTCTCTTTTTGTTCTTAAAACCGTAACCATCTTAAAGAAGGTGATTATATGTATATCTCTAGTTTGAACTTTAGTCTTGTGTTCTTAATTGCCTGCTGGACATTTTCATCTCAATGTGTGTCACTGTTGTTTAATGTATTCAGCAGATCTATAAGGGTTTCTAGCTCCACGAGTACCTTTATGCTTTAAATCCCAGGTGTAGAATTTGCAGAAATTTTGGTCACTACCTCCCCCTTTGTCACTATATTTTCTTTCGCTGAGTCTTGTCAGTTCTTCCTGGTGATTCATACATTTTTTCATTTCCATTCTTTTTGCCACCACATTTATTGATCTATTAAAATGGTAGATATATGAAAGCAAATCAGAAAGTATGCTGAATATTTGAGTTGAAGACTTTGCCAAGAACCTAGAACCTTGCTATTCAAAATGTGGTCTGTGGATGGCAGCATGGGCATTGCGGGGAACTTGCTAGGAACGCAGAATCTGAGGTGCCACTGTGGGGGCTACAGAATTAGAGTGCATTTTCATAATATTCCCAGGTGATGTGCATACACAGAGTTTGAGAGGCACTGATCTAGAATTCACTGTGCATTTCTTTAACTTTTCTTAGTTTGAGATCTAACTGGTAATGTAATTAAACCCTCCAGCTATTTATCTGTAACTCTTTACCTTAGATTTTTGTGTAAGCTTCAAAACAGATTGCTGTGTTATAAATTGTTGTTAGTGTTAGAAATGATGAGACAGAGTGGAGAGTTACTGGGGGAGGCAGCTCTACCTGGAGTAGTCATAGATGTCCCAGATGTATGTCCCTCAGTTTATAGATGTCATTTCTCAAATTTAAAGGCAGGATATTTTGGGATAAATTGTATGTAAATACTTTACCTTCTGTATAATTAAGGAATTTGGAAGGAGGGGCATATGTTTAGTTTTACCGTATTTTAACTACTGGCTTTAATGTTGTTTTGTAGCATAACTGTCACCTTTAGATGAAAAGTATGTACATAAAATAGAAGCCTGCATTTTAAAACTTGATTTTTATTGATGTATCATACTGTATATATTTTTTCATAATCAAGTAATTTATAGAAGTCTATGAGATATAAGCTTCTGAATATTTGGCATAATTTCCAAATATTACTTTTATTTTTCCATTTTTACTTTTTTAATCATACAAGCAATATGTGAAAATACTTATAAGAAAATTTGAAATTATCGTGAGAAAATATATTCAAAAGTATGAAGAATAGTATAGCTAAGGCTCGTATTCTCATATACATATGTGAGTTTCTCAATAATGTTTTCCAGAATTTTTTAACCATGACTCAAAGAACTAACATTTTATGGCACATCTCAGTTCATATATACATGTTATGTGTTACTAAAACAAAAGTTTGTATTCTTACTACCGACTTAGGAAGTTGATTTTAACTACTGCTCTCCAAGCTGTAATGGACTTTTCCCTGATCATATCCTCTTTCCTCACCATTAGTTGCCTGTCTCAGTTTCATGACATTTGTAGATACTTTTAGTTAATATGCAGTATGTTATTATTTTATATATTTTCAACTTAAGTAAATGGTTTCATACTGTATGTATTCATCTGTAACTTTTCTTAATCTCAGTGTTATATTTGAATTTTGCCCATGTTGACATAAGGCTTTTTGAAGCAGATGTTGTTTCTCATCCTTACCAATACTTAGTACTAATAGACTTAAAAAAACTTTTCCCAATATGTTGGGTACAAAATGGAGATGACTGTAGTTTTAAAGGTCATTTCCCTAATTACCAGTGAGATTCATGTTCATTGGTCATATATTTCTTCTGTAAATTACCCATTTATATCTTTTTGCCCTTTTTTCTTTTGGGTTGCTTGTCTTTTTCTTATTTCTACATTTTCTTTTTTAAATGTCTTTGATTTTTATTAATTTTTATTTAAAGCAATATCTCATATATTACATTTAATAAAGAAATTACCTTTTATCATGGGATATTACTACTCCTGGTTCAAATATGCTGAGTGAACAGTTCACATAAATTAGTTTTAAAATCTTAGGCAGATTTTGGGGAAAGTTTCTACAAAAGCAAAATTAGTAAAATCATTAAGGTTCTTGAGGGTTGCCAAGACATGTGGGCAAGCTGCTACCAGTACCATTTGAAAATTTGTACATGATTTCTGTACACTTCCATTATAATTGTATAAGAACCAAAATGCTTCTAATATGTTGTCCGGGTGCTTATTTTAGTTTTTAATACTTGCTTTTTTTGTTTGTTTGTTTCTTCTCTTTAATTAGGTCCCCGATGGGCTTCCTGGAATATTGGTGTGTTTATTTGCATCAGATGTGCTGGAATTCATAGAAATCTTGGGGTTCATATATCCAGGGTCAAATCAGTCAACCTAGACCAATGGACACCGGAACAGATACAGGTAGACATTACCTTACCAAGAAATTATTAATGTATTTAAAAATATTTAACCCTTCTTGCATCTAAGGACTAACATTTAGTACTGTATATTGAAATGACATATGCCACATATAAAATTTGAATGTTACTTCAATTGTCAATTTACAGATGTTTATTTCTTTTTGGGTCCACAGTAAAGTAAGTTTTTAATCTGTTTTATGTGAAATGTTGATTTTGAAATATTTAAAAAAATACTCTTTATTTTGCTAATGTAAATTGCCAGTATAATTCCATAGTTTGTTTAATTTTCTTGTCAGTAGAGGGAGCCTGAGTAAAGATAAAGAAAAAAACCACCTCTAGCCTAAAACTGACTTGAAGGATTTCTATTCCGTACAGAGGTGTTCTTGGTTTTCAGACAGGGCCTAGTAGCTGGAAGACAAGCCCAGTGAGCAAATATTCTTATGACCGATCTAGACTTGTTTATAATGGTTTCACTTTGTTGGAAATAAATTTGTAGTTTTAAGGGTTTGCCATTTTTCTAGTATGACACTCCTAAATTTTCAAAATCTTACTTTCTAATCCTTCAGACTGGCTGCTAATGTAAAAATGATTACTTCTACTGGTCTTATTTTGTAATTCACAGTGAAATTACACTACTTTTTCTTACGCCCTTTTGAAATTACTTTTAGTCAGTGTGAAGTACTGAATACATAAACATATGTGGTTGAAACTTGGTGATATGCATACCTCAGTGATATACATACCTTAGTGATATGCATATATACCTCAGAATCAGAAAAAAACGCCCCCTAAATTTGCATGGGTCCATGAGGTAAGGGTAGAAAGAATAGAATCGAGATCTTCAGGCTATAAAGTCAAGCGTGATTTATTTAGTTCCATCTTAAATTAGTTTTTGAGCTTTTTGCTGGCTAGGACATAAAAGGAAATATCCTTTCTGAATTTTCAGGATCCTTGAAGAGAAAACATACTAGTTACATCAAAGAAGCAGAGCTTTTCAAACACTTCATATGAGACAGTGTTCTTAGTATCTCTGTAGTAAATGTGGTAACAGATGTCTTGATGTTGTAAGTTTTTTTTTTAAGAAAATATGAGGTGTAGCTTGACAATATAATTTGGTATTTATAATGAGTTATGGAGATACAAAACACTCAAGACTAAAGCGTCTTACCTTTTTAATCATTCATTTCAAACTAAGGATAAAGCATGGAATCCCTTAACAATTCAGTTGTTCAGAAATACTATTTTTCTCAATTTAGTTGTTAAAAGGAGTTGAATAGCACGTTTTTTGAGATGGGTAACTGTGTAGCTTAGAGCAGAACTTTCCAGTTAGAGGGCTGCAGTTCACTGGTTTTCTTTGGAATAGGTTACAGGTACAGGGCAAGATATTGGATTATTAAAAATATAAGAATTTTAACAGTAATTATTAAATAATATACAATATTTGAAATTGTATTTGAATATTGTTTGGTTTCACCTGTCAACTTCTTGAGATAAGAATTATTATTTTTATCATGCAAAACTTTATGATTAGTACTTGTCACCAGAGAATGCTTTGTCTAGCTCTCCCATATTCCACAGACCACCTCTTCTAGGTGTGCCATGATGAGAAATAAGGTTAGGGTGCACCCAGAAATCAAATGAGTTGGCAATAAAGTTTCATGTTAAAAAAAAAAAATAGGGAAGCCTAATCACATAGATAGGCCATCCAGTATTTCTGAGGTAGGCCCTCTGAGTTCTTGCAGATAAAGCCAGAGTTGTATATAAATTGTCCTGCAACATAAACATGTAATTGGTGAAAACCCTCAAATTCCAAACTATAAAGCACAATCTTTTTTTCAGCCTAGAAAAGTTCAAGGCAACTGACTCTAGAGAGGCAGTAGAACAAAGTGATTAAGAAGTTTATCTCTAGAGGTAGACTGCCAGTAGACCTGTGTGATATTTAATTTCAGGGTGCCTCAGTTTCTTCATTTGTGAAATGAGAATAGTAATATTCCCTCCTTTTATAGGTTGCTGAGAGGATCAAATAAATTGAATTAATTTAGGATAGGCACATTTTAAACACTCAGTAAATGCTAGCTTGTTAGTGGTGGTATTACTTTATTTATTCATTATGTGAAACCCTCTGTATTGCTGCCTTGAATATCTTTCTGATCTTAAGCAATTTAGCCTCCTAGTTAGTATTAATATATTGTGATGAATTGGTTGCTAAATGTACTACTCAGTAAAGAAACAGATTGATCCATTGTATTGTATTATTGAGTATAAATGAATTTCTTTTTAAGAATATTTACCAAAAATAATTATTTAATTTTTAGTAGTATTGGATGTTAAGGCATTTGGAGATGAACAGTTAGTTAATTACAGCAGTTTTTTATTGCAGTTGCTCCTCATTAGATTTAAGTATATCCTGTTTCCTTCTGTTGTAGGTATGTTTCATGTCATCTAACTCTATACCTTGGCTGGCTGGCTGGCTGGCTGGTTCCCTTCTTCCTTCCTTCCCTTCCTCCCTTTTCTCTCTTTCCTCCTTTCCTTCCCTTACCTGCTTTCTGTCCTCATTGAGGCATAATTACAGAAAGAACAATTCACAGATCTCAGTGAGTTTTATGAGTCTTGGCAAATGTCTATACAGTGTTACTAACACCCCACTGAAGATAGAGCATTTCTATCACCCTAGAAAGTTCCCTTATGCCAATTTCCAGACAAGTCCTGTAGGGGCAAACATTACATTGATTTCTAACCCTTTAGGTTAGTGTTATTATACATACATTGAAATGTCTATCTTTTGTAAGGGAAACGCTTTTTTACTGCATGCAGTTCTACCCTATGTCTTTCCCTGTCATCACCCCCAGCATTTCATGATAATCATGTTTCTAATTTTTAAAGATGATGGTTTTGGTTAGTTCTATTTTTTTTAAAGATTTTATTAGTAAATGTGGAAATGTGATTTCTTCTCTGAGCGCAGTCAAGCTATTAAATAAAATTGTTCTTTTTGTGTATGTATGATTCTGTAAACTGTAACTACTAAGTTTTCTCTCAAGGTTATTTGTAAACTGATATTATATGTGCCATATTTTTATCAGTTATGTGTATGTTGTGTGTGTTTGTCAATTTTAAGAGAATCTACCTTTCGTATAACTACCTTAGAATTGCTGTATGCTTATTTTTAAAAGAAAATAATTTGTTTACCAGACTTATTTTGATTTTTATTAACATGAAAATAAAGTTATTCGCCTTAAAAAAAATCTTAAAATTCTTTATTTTAATGCAGTTCTTGGACAGATTAAATGTCTTTGATCTTGGGTTTATTGTCTCAATTTTTTGGAAAGGAGCAAATTTTTTATACTTTTTATAAATACTGCAGTTTTCTTTTTTTTTGGCCTTTCACATGATTTTTAATTTAATCATTTTATCTCATGAATGTACCAGAAGTTATTTAGTAAGTTACATATATCATATTTTGACTCTTTATTTTTTTTTTGTTTTATTTTATTTTATTTATTTCAGCATATTATGGGGGTACAGATGTTTAGGTTACGTATATTGCCCTTGCCCCCAATACTATGGTTTTTATCTTTTATTTTGTACTGGTTCATTAATGCCAGGTCTTCATTACCATTTTCCTCATTTTTCTCCGTTATTTAAGAATTTTTAATTATTTATTTTAATATTTTCATTTATTTTTATTTTAATAGATTTAGAGGGGTACATTTTAGCTTTTTAAATGTCTGTATTAAACTTATTTTTCTGTAAAAATTAATGCCTTATTTTTGTCATAGAGGAACATTGTTTATACTCCCAAACTTCTTAGCTCAGTTGAAATTTGTGCTATTGAATAAAACTTCTTAATGAGACCTTGACCATAATAGAAAATACTCTTCATATATTTGGTATTTATCTTGATAACTTTTGACCACTTTTAATACTTTATGTATCTATAAATCTTCTAGTAATCTTCCCATATGGACTTTTTGTTTAATGTTTGCTAGTGTCATTTATTGATGTGGTACTTAGTTATTTTCTTGGAAACATCAAGCCTACTCAATAAAAATTTATTCATTTATAAAATATATTTGGGGAACTTTACATTTGAAATTGTCCAGTCCCTGTAGTCATATGACTTATCCTAGTGAACTTGCTTCAACATTTTATAGGTATTTGCACTCCCTCTGTTTGTATCTTTACAATTTTTACTTTAGCTCTGACTCCATTTTGGCTAGAAGGAAAGCATCTTTAAACCTACCTCTTTTCACAACCTGATTTATCATTTCAGCAAGAGAATAAGAGCTTTCCTCCTCTTATTTTCTGTTTATTCAACCTCTGAATATTTCTACTTTGACTAACAGCTTCTTACTCTCTTGATTTAGGGGCAAGAATGGAGGAAGTTAGTGATTACTAGTTTCTTTGCCCGTATTTTCATTCTCAGGCTTCCTTCCCACTTTTCCACCTAATTTAAAAAAACTATATTCACTTCGAGGCATTTTGAAACTTTCTTCTTCCTTGAAATGTGTTTCCTCATTCCTTCTTTCAGAAAAAAGTCTCCCTCATACCCCTCTTTCTCTCAATAGACACCTCTTGACTTGGCTATTCATTTGTTTCCTTGTTAAGTCAATAAACATGTATTAAGTATTCATAATGTGCCAACCACTGTCTTTCTAGTGACTGCTTCTTATTTCTAACACTTGAATTTCTCAAGGAAGGTTTTGCCCGGCTATTTCATTTCTTTGCCTTACTTTTGCCTCTGCTAACTCATTTTTATTCCCATCATTCCCCTTACTGGCCAAATCCAACTCTCCATCCTTCTCTTCCTTGATCTTTCTGCTTTACTTGATAGTAACTGCTGCCTTCTTGAAGACTTTTTTTTTTGTTTGTAAAGGAACAAAATTGCTGTCATTTTATTTTGTTTATTTAGTTTGTATATTTTTTATTTCTTTTTCTGCTTTTTCCCTTTTACTTGGAGATTTTCTACAGTTTGTTTTTAGTGTTTTTGTTCTTTCGCCTTTCGCCATAGAAAAACTCATTTACTCTCAGGGATTCAGCTGTAATTTTTCTGTGCAGATGGTTGTTTCTGTTTTGCCAGTAGTGACTCCCAGTAGAACAATGAATTGTCCTTTTTTCAGATTGCTTATTAGAGTCCTTTAATGTTCATGGATTTGTCATTCTTAAGAAATGTTGAGCATCATTGGCATAAAATGATTGGTAATTTTCTCTAGTATCCATTTTAATTGTATGTTTTGTGAGGCTAGAGTTAGCTAGTCAGGTTGATTTCATGGCACTGGAATCTCAACACGGTTTTACATTTTCTACTCATCTTTGGCTATTCAGTAACTCTTATGAAGTAATTAAAAATCTTACTGCTTTATGAAAAATACTTTGCAAAGAAAGCTGGCTGTTAATGATAGAATATTAAGGGAAAGCTGTTAATGATAGAATGTTAAGGTAATGACAGAAGTTAAGAGAAAGCAATAGCTATGACCAAGGATGGATTTTTTTTTTTTCCGGATAACATTATGCATTTGGATAGAATATAAAGTTGAATATCAGAATTAGCTATGGCTCTATAGAGCAGTATTAATCAATCCATCCTCCCCCATATATTCCACATGGAAATAGGAAACAAGAATTTATGAAATCGTTACAGTGTTTTTAACCGTGGAAAATTTTGGCTATAGTTATAGTTATTAAGGCATAGCATTAAATGTTGAGATTGGGAGATATCTTTATTTTACTTGCAACTTGACAAATTTAAAATTAAAATGAGCTAGTTGTCTAGATTGGCTTTTTCTTCCTTAGCAAATGTCATTGTCCAGTTAATCTTAAAAACTTGTTGTATTCTATGGTTGTTACTCCTTTCTCTCTTAGGCCTCTGTATTCTTAATCAGTTCTTAATTCTCTTGTTTCTGCTGCTTTCCATTCTCATTTCTCCTACCATGTCCAAGGCTTTATCTCATTTCTGATGTCATCATCACTGTCACCTCTCCATCTTATTTTACAGAGCATATCCAGAGTATTCTTCCTAGAACATTGCTTTGATCATTTTACTTCTCTCCTAAGAGATTTGCATTGGTTCTCCTATGAGAATCATAAACATTTGTTTTCATTAAATTGGTATTCAAGTTTCTCTGCCTTCTGGTTTTATCCTTTGTCTTTGCCCTTACTTCAGATGCTTTACAACATATAGCTGGCTGTATCCGGACAGCTCTTTCTGCTGAAAATCTGATGGTGTGTTTATTTGTTTTGTATATTTTAGCTTACTTTTACAAATGTCTGTTTAACTAAGTTGTAAGTTTCCAGCAGTTAAGAATTTTACCATATATCTTTGTAGTCCTTGTGATGGCTACTCCTACGCTAGGAATACAGTATGTACTTAATTTTTTTTAATGGCATGCCGAGATCAGTCTTTGGTTTGATAAAATTCTGTGAGTTAATGCCTACTATCCTCAGCAATGAATAGGGAATGGAGAAAAAAAAATCAAGCATTTGTGGGCCCTCCACCCATTTATCCTGTATTTTTTATATAGTGTCTTTTTTCATTTCTTGATCTCTGTCCTTTTCTTCCTACGGTCCTGTATACTTTTAAAATTTCAAAAATACAGCAGCCTTAGGGAATATAACTTAAGCTAACATGTGGAAGTTCCAAGGTAATGTATGCAAGTACTAGAAAGGCAGTATTTTCTATTATTTCAAACCATCCAAAAATGAAATTACATTTGCCTTGAAAGGTAGTGAGTTAATGATTACTGGAATGGTTTGTAAAGAGGCTGGAAATGTATAGCTGGGATATAAACATTCAGTGGGCAATTGGGGAGTAGTTTAGATGACTCTGAAGTCTCTCCTATTATAATTTTTTTAGTCATGTACTCAGTCCTCCTTTTTGTTTTCTGAACAACAGTTTAGAAAACATTTTCACTACTTGCCTTTGAATAAAAATCATATCATACTTAGTGATGTCATTCAACTTTTTCCAAAAATCAGACTCAACCTCAGAGGATAAAAATTTTCAGTACTCTTAGATAATTCAAAAGAATGTGACAAGATTCTCAGGTTAAATCTAAAATACAGATGTTCTGTCTGAATCTGAAAGAAATGCTTTTGAACATGCTTTTGCTGTTTATATTTTCTATTATAAGAAAAAAAAATCACTAGCTAAATGGACATAGATTTCTATTATAACCTAGTTATTCCTAGAAAAACTACTGTGAGATAGCCTTTAGCTTAACTTAGCAATAGTTATGTCATGGTATTGACTTGTTTGTCTTAATTAAAATTTTTGCTCTTTCTTAGAAAAAAATTTTTCTTATGGAAGCCAAAATCATGAGTTTTCACCAATTATCATCAGTAAACTTTGCTTTTTTCTGAGGCTTCAACTTGAATTCTTAATCAGGCCAAATACAGAGTGAATAGGCAAAACAATATTGATAGATACCTTAAATACTTCACTAGCTTAAAAAAGCAATTCAAATTACAGATACTTCTTATGTTAGTGGTCTTGTTGTGCTCATGTTCAGTGGTAAAATTGAGATGTAAAGGATTGTAAGAGGAAAGAGATAAAAGTTAAATACATTAAAGAAATTTTCTATTCTTTGACTCTCTGACAGTATATTTCAGGTAAAGTTAAAATTTTATTATTTAAAAGCATATTAATTTTTCAAATAAAATGACTTTCAGTTAATTGAACATTTCTGTATTATATCTCTGCCGTCTTTAAAAAATAAAAACCTAGAACTAGAGAGAACCTAGAATATTGATAGGCAGTTGGAATTTAATTTTACATAAGTCATGTGAGTTTGTGTTATTTGGAGCAGGGTCAAAGAATTTATTGCTTTGATCCTTTCTCCTGGGTTTTGTCATAGCTGTTGGTAATTAGTAATAGATAATCAATTTGTTACCAAAAAAATTTTCATGACATTAATTTTTAAGTCTCTAGATGAAGGTGAGATAAGTTTGTTATGTTTTCCATGTGAATTCTGTAGAAGAGAAAGATCTATTAAATAGAATATATTATTAAAATTAATTTCTCCTGCTTACTTTCTTTTTAATGAGGCTTTTAGAAAATTTAAAATGATATAACTGGCTCAGTTATCTTTTTGTTGCACAGCAGTGGTATAGATGTATCATAGTTTTTATGCATTTGCCAGCAGCCACTGCAGATTTCTTTTGCTTAATATTTGCACGGTGTACCTTCTTCCATGCTTTTATGTTTAACCTCCCTATATCTTTAAACATAAAGCGAGTTTCTTTTAGATAAGAAATGCCTACATTTTGTGGTATATGCCTTCAATACGTAGTTTCACATTTTTTAAGTGAAGTTTTTTGAATTACAGTTTTTAATATTCTGTTTCCTTATTTTTGTTTTCTTCTTCAGTGACTCCCCTTACCTGTCACATTCTCTTAGATCCTTTCCATTCTTTTTCTTATTAAAAAATTTTTCCTTCTTTTACTCTCCATTTTTCTTAGGTCATTATTTGTTATGTTTATTTTTTTGTCATATTTAATTTTATTTAGTATTTATTTCTGAAATATTTTTCTTTTATTTCTAATCCTTTCCTCAGTTCTGTCATTTTAATTCTCAATGTTTTTAATTTTCTAATTTCTAATTTGATTGTTCTTTAATAACTTGCCCATGTCTTTAAACTAATTTTGTATCACATATGTCTTTTAGTTTGTTCTGAATCAGTAGGTTACAGTTTTCA
This sequence comes from Avahi laniger, assembly GCA_963575035.1. NCBI lineage: Eukaryota > Metazoa > Chordata > Mammalia > Primates > Indriidae > Avahi > Avahi laniger. The sequence goes on along the minus strand of CAUYSK010041452.1, from coordinate 8,551 downwards.
TCTGTTTTGTGGGCATATTTTTTTCTATGGTGGTTTCATTATAGAGATGTTATTCTGCTTCTTATCCTTTTTTTATCTTACAACTTTTTGTAAGATTTGACTTTTTCTTTGTGTTATCATTTTTATGTGACATCAATTTTCTTTTACTTTTAGGAGGAAGTGACATTTAAGATAGCTTTTCTAACTTTAATTGTTTTCATGTAGTGTTAAAAAACAAGGCCACTTGTTTTCTGGGACTTTTTTCCTCTGTTTCCTCTCCCATTTTTACCTGCCCTGCTTAATTTTGACAGCTCCTGAGAGGTTTTTTTCTCAGTTTGGGGCCCTCTCCTGGAAGGGAGCCTTGGTCCTTAGATATGAGAGTTCATAGGGACTAGAATGTTTTCCCACATTCTGAGCTTATCATGGACTCTTTGCATTTATTTGCTATTGGACTGGGTAAAAATCCTTTTCAACTTCATGTACCTTTCTCAGATTGGTTCACTGTGATTTCCAGTTTGTATATCTCTTTGACTATTTTGGTGTTTTATTCGCAGATCCGTAAGACCCCCTGTTATTAGTTGAAGGCATCAGGCAGGTCTGGTGGTTGTTAGTGATTTGTCCCTACTTGATAGCATTTTGGAGTTTGTGGGGATAGTCTGTTTTTCTGGTTTTGTTGTAAATATTGTCCATAAGTTTTTAGTTTTTCTATCAAGCTGTTCTCTATTTTTTCTGAATAGATTCTGGGAATTTTGAAAACTGTCTCTGCTCTTACTGAATTCCCATGATAAGCAATATTTAATAAAATAAAATTCCAGTTTAAAAAAGCTTATTTGGAGAACTCCGTGATTTAACTACATTGACCTGCATGTGTTAGAAACATTGTTTAATTTCTTAGAGTTTTGACCCTTAGATAAATTTTCATTAGTGCCTTATAGAACCAGGCACATAGTAAGCTTTCAGTACACATTCTTGGTACACATTCATTCAAGAAAATCCCAGATCAAACAACTTTTTTCTTATTTCGTGGCAGGGTTGCTAATTATAATTCAATCAAGCTGACAAAAGTTCTCAAATCATGACCTAAGCTGCACACTTAACTTTGTAAGTTGATTGAAATTTGATTTTTGATGAATCCTTGTGAGGATCATTAAATGTGTCTTCAAAAAGGAGCAGAGGATAAGAGCAGCCTACAGCATTGGGTTTATGTGTTAATATTATCTGCATGTTAAGAGTGAGGTAAAGAAAGAAATGTGTTACTGTCTATGACAAAATTTAACCTGCGAAGTTAAATAAGAGATTTGCACTTTTAAGCAATCTATATGGGGAAAAAAAATCACATAAAATTTGAATTGGAATGTGCAAGGTCATGCCCTGTATTTTCTTCTTCCTCTTTATTTGCTAATTTTTAAATTAAACTTTAAATAAAGTCAGTAATAGTTTTTTTAAAGGTACATATTTTAGAATTTTCTATTACTAGTGATAGGCTAGTTCTTGTGTCAAAGTAGCGAACAAAATTGTAAGATATTACTTAGTGGAAGTCTTTCATTAATTTAACTCTATTCTGTGCTCCCTAATCTAGGTAGAACTGAGAGAGTATAACTAAAGAATGAATAAGCTATTTGAAGATAAGGGCTTACATCCGCATATAGAGTACAATATTTTGTAGGAAATTGTTAGGGTGTGTTGAATGAATACAAATATGAATGGACATCTGGAAACATTGTTAATTTCATTGCACATAGCATTTTAGAGGTATAGTCATGTTTTTCCCTGCTTTGGGTGAATGTAATAACAATAGAGGATATCAAGTTTTGTTAAAGTATTGGCCTGGGGCTATAGAACTGGGTTATGGTTCTGTCTCTATTAACTAAATGATAGGTAATCTTCAGCAAGTCAAAAAGTAGCTTTTTTAAAAATATGACAATAGTCATATGGTAAGTTTTAACATATTTAAAATGTCTCATTACTATTTGTATAGTAACCTTTATTTGTTTATGAATTACTAAAAGCATACTACAGTGTGCAGAGGGCCTTCCAGGCAGAAAGATGGAGAAAGCATGTTGTGTTTGAGAAAGTAAGGTAGTGTTCTGTGATCAGATTGCTAGGTGCAGTTATATGTGTTATAGAAGGTGAAGGTGAAAGTTACAGCCAGGGACTGGTTTGGTGTTGATCCTATAAGTGATAGGAGGTGGGGATAGAGAGAGAGAGTCAGGAGCTCTTAAAATGTTATAAGTTGAAAAGTATTAATAACGTCTCACATGTCCTCTAAGAAGGTAAATCTGGTAGTCTAGGCAGTAAGTGGCTAGATCTTGAGCTAAGGTAGTGGCAATGGAGTTGATAAACAGGGAAGCCTGCAAGGAATATTGAGGAGTTAGAATCACTAAGACTTGGCAGGAGAGGGAGGAGTCCAGGATGACTCTTGAGTTGGGCTTTAAGCACCTAGGAGGAAAGTCATGGTTTATTCCTAGACTTCAAATGGCATGAATTTTATGGTAAGCAGAGATAACAAAAGAGTGTAATGTGAAATTTTCCCAAATTTGTCATATCAGTGTTTAATTTCATTGCTTTTAAAAAATGCATTCAGCTGAATTTGTAGCAGTTAGCAAATGCAACAGATAAATCAAGATCTAAGACTATATAGAAATTGTGAAAGGTATGAAAAATGCTACCTCTAATTCCACATCATCATTAAAAAATTTAAGTTGTGTGGTTTGTTCTTAAAAACAATAATTAAAGCAAATAATTAAAACAACTTCCCCTAAAAAACAATTTTATGAAACTGAAGGAATGGACTCTGTATTAAATATTTCCAAAGAGTTCCTGAGACCAAAAATGGTGGCCCTTCTTTTCCAGCAGCTGGAATCCAAAAGATCTTGAAACCAGTCCTGAAAGGCTTGCTCCTATGCAAGAAATCCTGGTGGCTTTTGAGAGGAAGATAGAGAACTATTCTGGAAAATTTCAAGTGGTAGTAGAGGTGAGTCACTGACATGGAGAATTTATCCAGGGACTACAAATATTCATTTCTCTTTTTAAATAGGAGATTTTTAAAAAAATAGATATTCAGCTGAAAATAACATTTTCAGTTGCAAATCTTAGTCTTCATGTTTTAAGATTTTAATGACTAGTAAATAGAGCAATTAGCTCCCTACCCCCCACCTAAATACATTAAAATTTTAAGAAGATTTCAGTCTCGAGCAATAATAGTGTTTCTATGAGAAGATGGTGATACTGGAAAAAGGCATGGTCAACAATTGCCATATTTATGCTTTGAATGTATTTTGATTGTAAGATCTGTTTGGATGAGTTTTTTTTTAAATGTATACATTTGATTCATAACTTTTTTGATTTATCAGAAGACTTTTTTCTCCTTAGTAGAAGGAAGTCCCATTGCTCTGATTCAGATGCTACTTGGATACCCTACCTAAGGTCCTTCTAGATAGTATTTTATTTAGAAACAAAGCAGGATTAATATAGCCCCCCTCTAATCATTTTATTCAGTTTTTGGTTATAGAAAATATATGGACATGGTGTAAACCTCAAAGGGTGCAAAAATGTAAACTGAATACTCTCTCTCCCACTCCTGTCCCTGCATCTTCTAGTTTCCCTCCATAGAAGCAACCATGTTTATCAGTTTCTTGTATATTCTTCCTGAAACTTTTTATTTTTAATGTTTTTTTTAGAGACAGGGTCTTGTTCTGTTGCCTAGAATTGAGTGTAGTGGCACGATCATAGCTCACTGCAACCTCCAACTCCTGGGCTCAAGAGATTCTCCTAGTTCAGCCTCCCAAGTGGCTGGGACTACAGGTGTGTGCCACCATGCCTGGCTAATTTTTTTGTTTTTTGTAGAGACAGGGTCCTACTATGTTGTCCATGCTAGTCTTGAACTCTTGGAATGAAGCAATCCTCCCACCTCAGCCTCCTAAATTGCTGGGATTACAGCATGAGCCACTGCACCCAGTCTCTTCCTGAAATATTTTATGCATATATACACAAACATGTAAGTGGTGTGCATTTTTATATTCTTACACAAAATCTTTTGACTTGGAGGTAAGGTTCTTCTTTTCCTCAATCTATTCCTCAGAAAATTGGGTAGAAGAGTTTTATTTTAAATAGTTTTACTTTTCTTCCCCCATGTTTAACATAAATATGTAACATCCTTCTATTACACTTCAGTGTTTAAGATTTGATTGATATTATAACATCTTGCAGTTTTGCCACTGGGAATTTAGAAGATCTAATTGCAGCCTAATCATTTGCAATGTCTGCTATTCTGTTATCTTTTCCACTTATCTCATTTTTTAAAGTAACCAGTAAACCATAAAGGGCAAGTCAGTATGCATATACAAATTTGTGAAAACTATGCAGATAGCTTCCTGAAATAACACATTAGTATATTAGTATAAATTTTAGTTTTACTATTAATAGCTGTCAACCAGCTACTTAGCATTTGAGGGACAAAGTACAGAAAACATTGCAGGGACAGATAGGAGGAAAAGGAAGAAAAAGGGGAGATGCACAAAAAAGGGAGGTCCAAGCAGCCACATTTACTAGACATAGCCCCTGAGCCTGGAATAGACTATATTTGGCTTTAGTTGCTGGGACAGATGTACCCGGAAGTAGTTTTATCACTTAGAGAGCTCTGCTTTCCAAGATTTTGGAAGAATAAAACAGAAAAAATTGGACAAGTCTTATTCTCAGGGGAATGAATTAGTAACTTGGAATTTCAGGTGGCCTGCCATTTATTTTGCCTTTTATTATGTTTAATTATTGTTTCTTGATACTGACAGTGGCTCAAACTTGGGCACATTTTGTTTCTATCTGTTCGTGTTATCTTTTTTTTTTTGAGACAGAGTCTTGCTCTGTTGCCCGGGCTAGAGTAGAGTGTTCGTGTTATCATTTATCTTCACACATTTATTTCAAGGCTCTGTTTTCAGTAAAAGCAATCCTCCCACCTTGGCCTCGACTTTTTTTTTTTTTTTTAATCTTAATTTTGAGATGAAGCCTAGTTTATTAAGTAAATAAATGTTACTTAAAATATTTTTAAAGCAAATTTAATAGAAACTTTGACTTAAGTAATTAAGAGTCTTTCTCTTCTCTTTTTCGTATTTAAAGTGTGAGAAAAAGAAAAAAAATACTGATAGGGAATGATGTGACTTCTCTGAAGCTGAAGAATTTTCAGAATTACTAATATCTTTGAATTTTTAATAGCTTATTTTCTACCCTTCCAAGTATCTCTCCTATTGGAGAAATGAAAGTAGGTTTTGAAAATTAAGTGTTTCAGAATGATGCTAAATAGTAAGATAATACTTAGGGTCTGGCTTGATTCAGAGGAACTAGATGGTAGAAATTCAGATAGCTAGTTCATTACATCTCCTATTGGTTACAAACAATTAAAAATGTAAAGTCTTACTTTTTCTTTTAAATGAAGTATGTATTATTTGGCATCCCCCGCCCCCCTTTTTTTTGATAACCAGTCTGCTTGACCCAGCTCTGGAAAACTACATAGTTAATTGCCAAAGAATAAGTAACTAAAATTCTCCTTTCTCTCAGTGCATTTGCTAAATAAGTTTGGATGAGAGAACTTAAAAAAAAAGGAATAATGTTTTAATGACAACAGTGATGTTTTAATAATGGAGGCAACACTTCTGTCTTGTGGTGAAATTTCCTGGATACTTATTTTCACTAGCTGCTGCATGGTGGTAAGGACTGGGAATGAAGGAACTGGATCCTGGTCTCAGCCCTTGTCACTGATTCATTTTACTACCCAGGAGGGTAATCATATAAACTCTTCGTGCCTCAATTCCTTATCTGTAGAAGGAAAACTGAGCCTCCAAAGCAAAGAGCCTGGGGTTTGTAAGCCCTGCAGGACATGGTCCCAGTTCCACAAGATGAAGCTTAGGATATTTAAACTACTGATGGCTGATGTTCTATCAAGAGTTGAATCATGTAGACTGATAATCTTAGGCCTGTCACTTAGCATCTTGCAGGTTCAGTTTTCTTTTTTGTCAAATTAGGATAATAATATCTATCTCAGGGTTGTTTTGAAATTTAAAATTATAAATATATATTAATAAAGTGTTGAAGCTAGTGCTTGTCTCTATAGCTGTTGTGCTATTTTCATTATTTTTTCCTGGGAGTTACTGGGCAGAGTTTGCTCTTTAAGGCCAGCAGAGTATATTTTCATAAGCGTTCTGTAGAGTCCCTACCTGTAGTGTCTAGAAACCTTGCCATCAGCTAGTTTGTACATATTCCTTATCACCTTCCCAAAATGCCAGCTCCATTGTTTTCCACCTTGCCCTGTCTTCTACAAATTGCTTAACCTTTCCTCTCCACCGATCCTTCCACTGCTGACTTCCATCTCACCCAGATTCTCTAGTCTACTTTTTAGAAACTTAGAAACTAAGCTTACCAAAGTCTTCTTTGTCCTCACAAAATGATCTCTCTACATCTGTGATGTCATTGAATCCTTGTTTTCCCCAATCCCAACTAAAAAATACACATATCCAACCTGTACCCAGTCACTTTTTGACAATGGTCTCCTGTAGAAATGGCTCATTATTTCACCTCACCCTCCCTTTCAGATTTGTGTGCTACCATCTAATTGTGATGAATAACATCACTAGAACATTGTTTAATAATTTGGTATGATGTAAATGTATTTCTTATTCATAATTACTTTTTATTTTGCCAAAATAAAATATTAATGACCTTCATTAAATAAATATGTACAATCATATTCATTGTACGTAAGATATTGCCGACAGTAAGAAGCACATCCATTTTATGGACTAATAAAAAATTATCCATTATTAGACACCATCAATTGTGAGATGAATTCCTACTTCTAAGGTTGTTAACATATGAAAAAATGTAAATGAGGGTTGATGAGATATGGTATATATAATAGATACTGTTTTTAGTCTTACTAACTTTTTAAAATTTCCATATACTCTTGCTTGCTTGATAGAAATTTTTCAAATTTTCTTACTTTTGCAGTTTCAGTGAACTATATCTACTTTATGCTTCATTACAAATATTGTGCAAACTACAGCATTTTTTTTCTTGGTCTAGTTCTTTCCAAATGTTTAATGTCTTTATGATTACATAACTTGATCATCTCTACTTCCAAATTCCCATCATGGCACAAAGATGCAGCATCATTTAGGTGCTTGAGATGGAAAACATTTTTTTTGTTGTTTTGTTTTCAGGAAGAGTGAGCTTACTGAAAGTTTGTCAGCTATTCTGTCCACACACAGAATTACATATTTAGCTCTGCTTTTACTAACTTGGTGCTAGTATCCACTTTGACGTAATAGAGCACTCTGACCTTGTACTGTTAATTCACCTTTCACAATTTTTGTCTTCTTACACAGTTTTGAAGCTCAAGTTTATTTTTCCTTAGTTTCTGTTTCATCTCTAGAGCTAAATGACAGAAACCCTTAATTCTTTTTTTTTTTTCTTGAAACAGAGTCTGGCTCTGTTGCCCTGGCTAGAGTGCCGTGGCGTCACCCTAGTTCACAGCAACCTCAAACTCCTGGGCTTAAGCGATCCTCTTGCCTCAGCCTCCCGAGTAGCTGGGACTACAGACATGCGCCACCATGCATGCCCAGCATATTTTTTCTATGTATTTTTAGTTATCCAGATAATTTCTTTCTACTTTTAGTAGAGACGGGGTTCTCGCTCTTGCTCAGGCTGATCTCGAACTCCTGACATTGAGCGATCCACCCACCTCGGCTTCCCAGAGTGCTAGGATTACAGGCCTGAGCCACCACGCCTGGCCAGAAACCCTTAATTCTTTTTGATTTATTATCCCTTTTACTTCCCACTCACCCTGTTACTTCACTTCCTCATTATCTGTAGAGGAATGACTTAGAAATCTGGTTTACTCTGCAAGAATATGTACATTGAGGTGGGGTGGAATAGATACCCAGAAGTGAGCATATATTGGAAGTTTGTACACCTTAAAACTCTCAGTTTGGAGAAATCACTATATTTTTTGTTTGAAGGAAGATGGTTCTGTGTACATTTGAAGGCTACAACTTAAGGTAGCTAATAGGTAATCTGTTAAACCTGGGTTATCTTCTCATGAGTGTAGGAGTGTGTGTCGGGGAAATCAGGAAAAAAAAATTATAAAAACTGATCTCTTAATTTTATGAAACTCAAGCTCTGTGTCAATGATGTAATATAATATTATAATGATTTGTTTGTAAATCTTACATTTAGTTTCTAATGTAATAGAATATCAAGGAAGTACTGTTTGGCTAGTCATTACTCATAGATGATACTGAAATTTAATGAAACCAGTTGAAATGGTTATCAAATTATTTTATGCCTATGGAGCAATGGTTCTTACCTTTGGTGTTTATGGATTTTAGCGAGGAGATTCTGTGAACTTACGAACTTGTGTAAAATTTGACTGTTAGACACAGTTTTTTTTTTTTTTTTTTTTGAGACCGAGTCTCACTCTCTTGCCTGGGGCGAGTGCCGTGGCATCAGCCTAGCTCACAGCAACCTCAAACTCCTGGGCTCCAGCAATCCTACTGTCTCAGCCTCCCAAGTAGCTGGGACTACA
>CAUYSK010041451.1:0-22302 GCA_963575035.1 Avahi laniger | reverse complement strand
CACATCACACCAATCTAATCAGGAACCAACTCCTATTTATTTACTATTAAATATCTCTCAAATTCAGCCCCTCTCCAAACACAACGAATCTTCCTGTAGTCCCAGCTACTCGGGAGGCTGAGGCAGTAGGATCCCTTGAGCCCAGGAGTTTGAGGTTGCTGTGAGCTAGGCTAACGCCACGGCACTCACTCTAGCCAGGGCAACAGAGTAAGACTCTGTCTCAAAAAAATAAATAAATAAAATAAAATAAAATAAACACTTAGAATTTCTTTTCACAATAGTGGCCTATCACTATTTTACCTGTTAGATCTCTGCTTCGGACTGCTTGCTATAGGAGTTTTATAAAACGCAAATTTAATCCCAAGATGTTTTTTAACATCTGAAGGATAAAGTACTGTCTAAATCCCCTTAACCTGGAGAACTGAATAAGACATTAATGCCATGATTGAGAATGACCTGATGTATTTGCTTGTGAGTGTGTTCTTTATCTTTAGAAATAATTTTTGACATCAACTTTAATCATGCTAAAGCGAGAACATCAATTTTGAAATACTAGATATGAGTCTGTCTGTCCATTGGGCCCTTAAGAGCCTAATAGCTGCCTTGGAATGCATAGATTATCTTTGAGAAAGAGTTGCACACAATTTTTTTAATTTCGTTTATTTATTTTTTTTTTATATTTTGAAGCTGTTAAATTCCCTCATTTCATTAAAGTAGTCTTCCTTAGATGGAAGAAAAAATAGACATACTGTTTGGGAAAGAGGCTATGAGATTCTTCATGTTTAAAATTATTTTTTTATTTTTTTCAAAACTTTAAAATAAAGAAATATGTGACTTCTCTTGAGACAGAGAGATTGAGATGGCTACTTCTCATTGTTAATGAAAGACCATTTGATATCTTAGAAGTTCTTCAGAGCAGATTCAAATGAATTTTAACAGTTAGACTTAAAGCATGCAGTAAGATTTAAGCAAGTATTAATATTTTGAGCTTCAGAATATATGTAAAAGTTCCCCATTATCTGATTGTCTCATATGTCTTATAATCAAAGTCCAACCCCTACAAAAAGGCTCAGTGTAGATGCTTCATAAAATAATTTAGGAATATCAAAATGGCATGAAGGGAAGCTATTTTAGGTTAAGTGGTCATAATATGGGCCAGAGGTACCAAAAACAGTAGAGGCTTAATTTATCTTTGGTCCTATTTTACCTCTTTCTTCTCTACTTATAAATCCTATTTTTTGTCATTGTAAAACACGTGTGCTCTCATAGATTCTTGCTTTTGCAAAAGTTATTTTCAGTGTTTGGAATGGCTTTTCTTCTTTATCTGTGGAAAAACTTTGACAGCCCATATTTCCAAATTTTTGAAAGTCTTCATTTCTCTTCTCCAATTTCTAATTCTTTGGCCTTGAAAAAAAGTACCCTCTTCTCTGCTCCCAATTCACCCTGTGTATTTTTCTTATCATACATTGGCTTTTTACTAACAAGCCTTAACCCTGTTATGTTTTAATAATACTCTAATAATTTTTTATCTCTAAACCATAAAGTAATGCCTAGTGCCTATTTACCCATCCCTTAAATATTTTTGAGTGCCATCTATGTCCATGGTCATTTTCTAAGAACTGTATGTGTAAGAATTTACTGAGGGCCTACATCATGTCCATCATGGTCCTTACTTTATCATGCTAGCTACCAGTGATATAAGGAAAGCATATATAAGTAAACATCAAATAAAAAGTAATAGTTATAAATATAGACACTCATTTATCAAACACATGAATTACCAATGATTTGATGTTTAACCAGACCAAAGGGCTATAGCTGGGTGGGTGATACTAAGAGGTGATCAAGGAAAGAACTGTGGTGGAGTGATATTTGTACAGAGGTTTTATGGGAGAGCATTTTAGGCAGAGGTTCCTGCAAAGGCAAAGCCCAGAAGATGGAATATTTCGTCCTGGTTGAATAATTACAAGGGATCCTGAGAAACCAAATTACTTGTGAGCAAGGAAGCCAGTAGTTACAGATAAGTGTAACATAGCCATAGGCAGGACATGTAGAGCTGTATAATAGGGATGGGGACTTCAGCTTTTAATGTAAATGTGATAGAAGCTACCATGAATGCTTAAAAAGAACATTAACTGATTTGCATGCTGAAGCTATTGGCAGTGGAATGTCAAGAGTGGAAAATTAGAGATGAGAAAGGAGGATATTGCAACTGTCCAGTTAATGATCAGTAGAGAAATTGTTAGGTAGACAGAGAGAGATTCTGGGTCTCCTAGGGACCAAAGTGGGTGCCTTGCCTTGATGCAATTGTCCCACCTGGGAAGAAGGACAAGGGAGGGCCCCAGGCCTCCATCTTGGTCCTGCCCAGCTGAATCCCGTCCCGAGCAAACACCATACCTGGGGTAGGAGGGAACGCCCTAAGAATCTGCCAATCACAACTTAGCAAGCCAACAGCAAAGAATGCAGAGGACTCTCTAGCCCATGGGCCAAGCAGCACAGGTGCCATAGAGTCCATCAGGAAAGTGACCTGGAACAGCCAGCTTTCAGGGAGGCTAATGGGAGATTCGCATGTGTGGTAACACTCAGGTCATGTAACTCCCAACTGTCCAAAGTGGTTGCATGATGCTGTTTGAACCACAGGGAGGTCCCTATCTGGACACCATAAAACAAGACCTAACCCATAACCAAGCTCCTTTCTTTACTTTCCCTCTTTTGCTATGACAATGGGCCTGGTCGCCATCTGTGGCATATGTATCTCACTCTGTAAACCTATATCTTGCTCTTGCTCTATAATCCTATCTTTTTATCCTCCATAAACTTCATTTTCGTGCTTGCTTTACTTTGGTGCATCTGGGCATTTTTTGGACATGAGCGTGCCTTGAACTGACATTTCAGACTGAAATCTAACAAAATGATGGTGGCATAGACCAGATTAGTGGCATTGGGGTAGTGATAAAACTATGTGCATAAATTTATTATATGTCGTAAAGTATATTTATATATACTACCACATTTATTATATATAATCTATTGTAAGTATATGTTTATATAAATATTGCATGTTATATAGTATATATTACATATTTAAATTAATATTAAATATTCATGAAATGTAATTAATATAAAACTACAAATATGTAGATACTGCTATGGCAGTATCTGTATGTATGTACTTGTATAATTTTTATAAAAATAATCAACTGTATTTTGCACGTTTTTAAATTAGATAATGTGACAGAGCAAATAATTGTTTAGTTTAGAAAAGAGTTTTATGACTATATGATTGCTTTTTCTTCTAAGTACTAGTTAAAGATATTATTTTCAATCTAGTGCATCAACATTCATGAAAGTATACTGAAAATCAACAATGATAAACTAAGCACACATTATCAAGAATATGCAGAATTGGCCCAGCTATTTTCTTAAAAATTATGAATAGCTTTGAAAATACAATTTTTGGTAAAGTTGAATACATGCAAGAGAAAAATACATTCTATATGATATCAGTTGTTATAGAATGCTTGAAATTTCAGTAATGAATTTTTCTATTTAGCCCATCAATTGAAATAAGGCAATTTTAATTTAATATATTCAAAATTTTTTTAAACATAGTAATTGTATGTCATAATTATTATATAAATATTAAAAATAGTTATTTAAGTCAGAGAGATTTATTTCTTTTGTACTTAAATACAGTTAAGAGAATCAGTTTAGAAGAACTAAGTAATTCTTTTTAACTTTCTAGAAATCAATGATTATTTTAAGTCTAGAGTATAAAATATAAATTATCAAACTATTCACTTAGTCAGCAAAAGATAGAAATTTAACAGATTAATCCTTGGATTTTAGATGTCTTAATTTAATTTATCTCCATGATAACTGCCTTATTAAAATTAGAAAATGGTTGAAATGAAGGAATACCCTAACTTCCAGAAAAAAAATTCATCATCTATTTTTAGCCGAAATGAAATTTCCCTTTATTTCAGATTGACCCTTCTAAAAATGCTATACATCTTTAATAGCCAATAAGGTTTCTATAATTCAGAGAAGCCAATTAAATTGTAACTATGTGAATTATCATTAACTAAAGATAAAGTTTTAGCTTTGTTTAAACATTTTTCTGGACTGGTATAGTTAAAGGAAATCCTCACGGGTAGTTTGGTAACATCCACCTTGTTGCTCTCTCTATTAGGGACTGGTTTTCTGATCTGTAGCAAATAAGCCTGTTCTAGAGGACCTCAGTAGTTTAATCATTATAGTAAGAACATAGGCCAGCATAATCTTCATATCTTCTTCCAGTCAGATAACGTGTAAGTTGAATACTTTGTGTGGTAAGACCTCTAATTATATTATATATAGATCTCTAATTATATTTTAGCTAACCTTATTGTATATTTGAAAGATTTTATAAGTCAAATAAGCATCTTATGAATTTGGATGACATTAAACACAATTGTAAAATAGAAAAAAATTAATTCCTGTGTCCATTTCTTCTTTTTCTCCCTTCTATCTTTAACAACTCTTAAGTTTGCTGTGTAAATCATCATCCCTTAATACTCATATTGCTCCCAGAAGCTAGAATTTAGTTTTGCCACATTTAGGGCATCCAAAAACAAAAGTAAAATTTTGAATTTCATGCAAACTCTCCTCAGTACTAAGCCATCTCATGATTAGATCCATGGATATAATCAGACAGTATAATTAAGTAAAACATCTAAAAACTAACTTCTAGGACTTTTTCTCAGCTTTTTCTAGTAAAGGCAAATGTATTAGAGTGTCTTTTTAAAGAAATGGACCTTATATTTGTTGCCCAAACTGAAGAAGTAACATGGTATAGCCAATATTAATTAAATTGAGAGTGGGGGCCAGGTGAGGTGGCACATGCCTGTAATCCTAGCACTTTGGGACGCTGAGGCAAGAGGATCGCTGGATGCCAGGAGTTTGAGACCAGTCTGAGCAAGAGTGAGACCCCATCTGTACAAAAAATAGAAAAATTAGCCAGGTGTGGTAGTCCCAGCTACTTTGGAGGCTGAAGCAGGAGGATGGCTCAACCCTAGGAGTCTGAGGTTGCAGTAAGCTGTGATGACAACACATCCCTCTAGCCTGGGTGACAGAGCAAGATCCTATCTCAAAAATAAATAAATAAATAAATAAACAGTGGGGAAGTAATAGCTATATGGTAATAGTAATCATAATACCTTGCAATTCTTGAGTATGTACTAAAACCAAGGAAGCTGTTCTGTGCTTTTATATATTATTATAAATATTATATATTAAATATAATAATATTTATTCTCATAACCTCCATATTAAATAAATATTGTCATCGTCTCCACTTTAGATATGAAGAAAACAAGGCACAAAGAGGTAAGTTATCTTGCCCAGAGTCTGCATATTTAATAAGTACCTGAGTTGTAAACTGCCACCTGCAACTGCACTGTTAATGACAGAGACACAGAAAGAACATAAGGAATTGAGGGTAAATTCTTTGAAATACTAAGGGCTTTCAGGTGCCCTTCAACTTATAACCTGCTTGAGAATTATGCTGATTTGTATATTTAGAACCTTTACAACCTAAACTTTTTAGAAACCTTTAGATCATACTCTGTTATGGACTGAATGCTTGTGCCCCCTCAAAATTCCTAAGTCATAAATTTTGGGTTTTATGTCTGTACCAACATATTAAAACCCTATGTTTGTGATGTCACCATTTCTTTGAAATAAAAGGACCTAATGGACTAGTTATAACTAAAAAGTCATATGCTTCTATAATCACCTGCTTTCCAAATCTGTGTCCTCCTTGGAAGCATATCAGAGTTTATTTTTATAGCTTTGAGAGCAGGAATCATAATTAGGATTTTTTTCATTTATAATTTTTGAGTTTTACCATACTGACAGTAAAGTGTCCTACAATGCAGGACATGTATGAAAGAAGATGCATATGATACTAGAAGCTGATAATTAATGAAGAACAATCGATAGTGTGCTTTTTGTTTATTTTTTTTTTTCTCAGATAAGATTGGCTATGTGACTCAGGAATATTTCTATCTTCTTCTGACTTGAACTCATCTACCACTCACTCACTACTCCACTATTTCTTGAAAGACAAAAGCAGGGTATATATCTATGAACAAAACATTTTCAATTTAAAAAGAAAGCATGACTCTCATCTTTTAATGAAATGTTTTAATGAAGTTTTTTGTTATAAGTATTAAACTGGCCACCAAGACTATTATAAAAAATACCATTGATCATGTCAAAGTATTTTTAAAACATATTCCAGATGTGTCTAGATGTGCTCCATGTTATAAAGAAAATGGTTAGTAAAACTAATATTATGCATGCTGAGTATCTCATTTGTAAGGATTTAAAGATCTTAGGAAAGTTCAAATGGAAAATGAAACAACTCTAAAAATTAAAATTTTTACATTTATCTTATAGTTTATTTGATTGAATTTTACCATTATAAGCCTAGAGAACCCTTATAGATATCTTTGTCTCTTACATTCAGTTGAATTTGTTAAAAGAATCCAGGTAAGAATTAGGTCATTATAAATTGGTTTTGCCTATTTATTAAATGTTCTTTACTTTAGTACCTTATCTTTATTACATTCTGTTTAACTCATTTACTAAAATGAATTAAATACTATTAAATATCATCTTGAATTTATATACATTAATTCCACTAAAATCAATTTAAGTTTTTATTCTATACTTTATGTAGGATGCTTAATTTTTTATTGGCCTAAATTTGTGCCTGATATTTAATAAAGCCATATTGTGGCTTTATTATAGAAATGTAATATATACATATATGTATATATAGTAATGTAAGATGATTATCTGTATCTTATATACCTAAAGTAAGTCTACCTCTACTCTGAAAAACTAACTTATCATTTTATATTATAATTTGTATATAGGGACAGTAAAAAGATCATTTTTTCAAGTTTGTAATCAATATAAATAAACTAGTGAAGATTAGAGATAACACTAAAAACTGAAATCCAATATTACTAAATATCCTTCCTTTGATGTTTCCTAGTAAATCCTTTGATCTTATCTTCAAAGGAAAAACCATGCTGTCTATTTTTAATTTAATACTTATACCATTCAAGGGGATGTTCCATTTTTTTTAAAAAAAATTAACTACAGATTTTTTTTTTTAGTGCTTAAGTTTTTATTAATGTGAGTTTTTAGAAACAAGTGTCCACACCCATATGAGGGGGTGGAGAAGAGAAGAGAGGACAGGCAAAAGGAAGGAATTCTGCTCAGTTGCTAAAAAAGCTCCAGGTTCATCCAATCATGGATTTTGCAGTTACCCAGAGAGATATATGGTCCTTAAAAATCATGTACCACTTCTACAGGACAATCTTGTTCCAATGCGTCCCAGTTTGGGCTACAATCAGCTTTCTAAGGCTGTCGATAGTGTTGTCAGTGATTTAATACAAATCTTTTTTTCCAGACAGTCATTGTAAACAACCTAAATCATCCTGGCTAGATCCTAAATCACCTAGAACCTGCCAACACCACAACCTTGAGAATTTTTTAAAGTGTAACAAAAATGTAGAAACAGAGGTGTGGGTGTGAGGGAAAACTTCCCCTTCTCGCCACCCCCCACCAAAGTTCACTGAAAGATGAACTCACAATTAAGGCAGACTAATAAGAGAAAGAGATTTATTTACCATTTTCCAGGGGAGAATCACAGAATGATTACCCAATATCCCAACGAAGTCCGGAAATTTTTATATCCTCCTTTTAGAGGGTAGGGGGAAATGAAGAATATAGGCAATTCTGTTTAGGGGCTATAAATGGTTGCTAAGGGAGATGAATGGATTGACTTGTAAATTATTTTTGAAAATTAAATTAACCCGAGAGACAGGTATTATAAATCCTTTAAAATAATCTGGGCCAGGTCTGGTTGCATTTTTGATTTTCTTTCCTGCAATACATTGAGATAACAGGAAAGGGAAAGGAAGTCCATTGTTGTTTTTGATGAATCAGTCTGGTTTATGCAGATAGAGGGAAAGCACCCTCCAATGCCCGTTGATGTCAAAGGGCCTTTAATTTAAAATATGTTTTATACCAACGACAGTCATAATTGGGGGCAAAATTTCCTGAGCTCCTTTAGAAGCTATACAATTGATTTGTGAACAATTATTATTAATTTGAAAAATTATACAAACCTTATTCAACTGCTAGACTGAATTTTCTGACATGCTACATGGGTCCCAAAGGAGTGGGCTGAAGGGTACAGATGAGTAAAGAAGCTGTGGGATGGAGCAAGGGGTTGATATATTACTAGCCTCGATCTATGTAAGAGCAATTTTGAAAGCAAAACGAAAGTTCTTGAAATTTCAACAATCAATCTTATATAAGAGTTAGCTAAACATTTCCATTTCTAGTCCAATATTGGGATCAGACTAACTCTTGCATGAAAAACGAAAGTTGTAAAATATGTGAAATAACTGTTTGCAGGCACAGGAGAAATACGTACTCACACATAAGGTGAGGAGTAAATTCTTGAAGATAAGGAAGATTCTTGTCAGTGAGTACTATATTCATATACATTCATTTTCCCCCCCTCAGGTCATTTGCCAGTTCAAAATATTGGGCCAAGATACCAAGAAGATGAGATCAAAATCATACATGTAATTTCCCCTCCAGCAATTTGCCAATTCAAAGCTGAACATGGAAAATATGAAACTTCTAAAAATTAATAAAATAGAGGAAGCTTAGAGGCTATATTAGTTCTCTAGGGCTGCCATAGGAAATATCACAGACTGGGTGGCTTAAACAACAGAAATTTATCTTCTCACGGTTCTGGAGGTTAGAAGTCCAAGACAAGGTGCCCCCAGTGTTGGTATCTGCTGAAGCTCCTCTCCTTGGCTTGAAGAGGGCTGTCTATTCGCTGTGTCCTCACATGTCCTTTCCTCTTGGTGTCTCTTCCTCTTCTTGTGAGGAAACAAATCATGTTGGACTGTACCTCCACCTTTGTGATCTCATTCAACCTTAATTACTTGTATAAAGACCCTGTTGTAACAGGGAATGGCCTGGAAAAAAAAAAAGGCAAAAAGATTTTCTGTCTCCTTAAAACTCCCCCACTCTTTTTGGGAACTGCAGTCTGGCCTGCATCCCTGAAGCAGGTTAAGTCTTTTGTTAAAACTCTCTGGTGGTGCCAGCCCCCGAGGTGGGCGCCTGGCAGAATTCACAGGCTGTCTGTGACAGAGACGGAAGGATTAGAATAGTTAACCACTTCAGGTAATTGCCTGAAGCCAAGAACCCTCCCTTTAAAAGCTCTGTATTTCTGCCTATGTTCAGGAAATTTGGATTTTGAGAAGAGACCATTTTTTCCTCCTTTGTCAGCAAAGTAAATGTCTCTTTCCTTCCTCCCCAAACCACTAGTCCTCATTCTTCTGATTCAGCCTTGAGGACAAGTAGCTGAGCTTATCAGTAACACTGTCTCTTTATTCAAATCCCAAGGTAATAAGGGTTAGGGTTTCAATATATGAATTTGGGGGGACCACAACTCAGTCCATAATACAGGCTAAAAAGTTAAGAAAGATTCCAGCACTTTTACAGTGCTAAGAATAAGGAATTTAGATTTCAGGGAATAACAAGTTAAGATGGCAATGAAAAACACACAAAATTTTCAGATGAGACTCAAAAAGATTTATATACTAGGAGGAATATGGAACATCAGAAAAAGAAACAGGCTCCCAAACTTGAAAACCATCTTCTAACAAAGTGGACTTATTTGCCAGCACTGTATCTGCTGGCCAGAAAAACAAAATAAACAAACAAACAACTGTAATAGCAGCAAAACTGAACCCTCTTCGAAGGAAGATAACATCATTCAGAGTCTTTTTAAATTTACATATATAATATCTGATATTAGTTTAAAAATAATGTCATTCAAAAAAATAGAAGCTAATGATGGAAAAATAATAAGGCAGAGAATAAACATTAATAATCCAGATATTGAAGTTATAAGAAAGAGATATTAACTATACTGTGATTAATATATTCAAAAAAATATAGGAAAGAAAAAATTGACTCTCTAGAATTGGAATTTATTTTTTAAAAAAGCCAAAGAGAAGAGCTACAAATCAAAAATACAGTAACCAAAATTAAGATTTCAAACAAGAACTCAAATAAAGATAAGGTATACAAGATATAATTAATAACATTGAAAATATCAAGATAAACAGATGAAACAAGAGTAGAAGAAAGTATAAAGAGACATGTGCGAAACACTCAAGAGTTCGAACACACGTAAAATTGGAGTCTCAAGGGAAAGAAGACAGAGAATGGGAAGAAAGCAATCTTTGAAAAATACTCTTGGAAAATTTTCCAAAAGATACAAAGACATCAAGCCATGGATCAAGAAGTTCTGTACTTCCCAAGTAGAGATTATGTAAAGAAGACTACATAGGCACATCAGAGTAATACTATTAAAAACCACAAAGAGACAAGCTGTTAACATAACCAGAGAAGAGACCGTTGACTTGAAAGGATGTCAGTCCAATGATTAACCTTTCAGAATGAATGATGCAATTCAAAACAATAAAAAGCCACTGATAAATGTTGAAAGAAAATAATTTGTAACTTAGAAGTCAATAGCACTATAAAGGGAAAAAATGTCTGAATAAATGCAAATAAAATAGACATTAAAACAATAATTGGCTCAGTGTGGTGGCTCATGCCTGTAATACTAGCACTCTGGGAGGCTAGGGAGGGAGGATGGCTCAAGATCAGGAGTCTGAGACCAGCCTCAGCAAGGGTGATATGCTGTCTCTACTAAAAAAATGGAAAGAAATCAGCTGGGCAATTAAAAATAGAAAAAATTAGGCGGGCTTGGTGGTACACGTCAGTAGTCACAGCTACTCAGGAGGCTGAGGCAGGAGGATCACTTGAGCCCAGAGGTTCAAGGTTGTTGTGAGCTAGGCTGATGCCATGGCACTCTAGCCTGGGCAACAGAGTGAGACTCTGTCTTAAAAAATACAAAACAAAACTATAATTATGTCTCCTGAGTTTTACCATATAAACAGAATTAAAGTACAAGAAAAAGTAGATCAAAACTAAAAAAGAATTGAATGCAGATAAAGCATGTTAAGGTCCTTGCATTTTCTGGAAAGAATTAAAAAAATTATTTATTTATTTATTTATTTATTTTAATTTAAATAGATTTAGGAGGTACAGTGTTTTTATGTTACCTGGCTGAATTGCATAATGGAGAAGTCTAGGCTTTTAATATACTTGTCACCAGAATAGTGTACATTTCACCCAATAGATAATTTTTCATCCTACAACCCCTTCCAACTCCCTCACTTCTGAATCTCCAATGTCCATTAAGTCGCTCTGTATGATCATGCATGCTCATTGCTTAGCTCCCACGTATAACTGAGAATGTGTGGTATTTGTTTTTTTGTTCCTGAGTTACTTTGCTTAAGATGTTTTCCAGTTCCATCCAACTTGCTGCAAAAGGCATTATTTCATTCCTTTTTATGGCTGAGTAGTACTCCATGTTTTATATATTTTTATATATTTTTGTTATTGTTTTTAATATTGTTTATTAGCACAGTAACTAATGCAGACTTAAGTATACACACACACATGCACACACACACATACACACCCTCCCCCCACGTTTTCCTTATTCACTCATCTGTTGGTGGGCACTTAGCTTGATTTCATATCTTTGCAATTGTGAATTGTGCTGCAGTTCAGGTACAGGTGTCTTTTTGATATAATAAGTTATTTTCCTTTGGTTAGATCCCCAGTAGTGGGATTGTCAGATTGAATAGCAATCTACTTTTAGTTCTTTGAGAAATCTCCATAATGTTTTCTGTGGAGGTTGTGCTAATTTACATTTCCAGCAACAGTGTAAAAGTGTCTTTCACTGTATCTACACCAGTATCTGTTGTTTGTTAACTATTTGATAATGACCACTAGGACAGGGGTACGGTAGTAGCTCATTGTGGTTTAAATTTGCATTTCCCTAATGATTAGTGACGCTGAGCATTTTTTTCATTTGTGGGCCATTTGTTTCTTTTCTTTTGAAAAATGTCTGCTAATGTGTTTTGCCCATAAAGTAATAATTTAAAGCATACTCTAATAAGATGGGGATATATACTATAAACCTTAAGATAACCCATAATATTTAATAAAACAATGAATAATTTACAAGTTAATACAGGAGGAATGAAAAAATTAAAAATAATTGATTATGTGAAGGCAAGGATGACATTCTTGCACCTCTTATAAAGATCATAAATGGTGCTGACACTCACTCTTATGATGTCAATGCTTGTCAAAGGATGTTATAGAAGGTGCACAGGCCAGGCCTGTGAAACTTGGGGTAGCTCACTTGCTCCCCTTGTTATGTTGCCAGATATTAAAGATTACATGTAAATCGACCAAAAGTCTCAACTGAATTGTTTAGGTGACAAAACCAAGCTCTCTAACTGCCTGAACTGGATCAAAGGCCTTTTATATCAACCTCTTCTGTTCCCACAGACTGGCAGAAATGCATAGAAATTGGAGATGAGAAAGTGCCGATGAGGAAGAAAAGGCACAGCCAACTCCAGACTGGGGGTCACAGGTTCCAACTCACCCTCTCTGGGAATAACACTGCTTTTTTTTTTTTTCATCTTGTGTGGTGATAAAGTGTACAAGTAGTTCCCACCTAGCAGTATTCTGTGGACTTGGTTGTCTGACATCCTGTTACCAGGTATGCTACTTAAATGCAAGCCAAATTACAAAGTTGGACTCTTTTGTTGGTACCACACAAATGTACTAGAGGTGATGTTATAGAATACTCACCTGTATATCACAATTCTGTGTTCCATTAGGTGGTCAGAATTCTTTTCCCAGCATTTGGAATTTATGAGATTAAAAAGGTAGTTTTGAGTCTTTCCATGGTAACAGAACAAGAGTTCATTATCGCTATGCAAGCACTGGGAACACTTCAGTTGGAAGTTAACAGCCTAGTCTCTGTTATATTTCAAAACCACTGTGTTCTAGATGGCCTGACAGCCCAACAGAGAGGAGTTTGGGTGGTTACTGGCAAAAAATGTTGTGTCGATGTAAATTGCTCAGGGCAAGTAGAGACTGATCTATAATCTTAAAAGATGAGATATATATCCTCCATCAGATTAATGATGCAAAACTATTCCATTGGTCTGACCTATTCCCAGATATGGGAGACTGGTTTAATACGGTACAGGGAAATGTGGTTAGATCTGTTATTTTCTGCTTATTCATTCTCATTTTAATCTATGTTCTTGTCTTCCTTTTTGGATCTCTTGCTATTTGATTATTTACCTAATCTCTCTCTCCACAGCCATTTACTCAGCTTTTAACGTGTGAAACTTCTGGGAAGTTCCAGGCAGGGAGAATGCAGAAGCTCAAGAAATTTCACCCCAAACTATGACTCCTTGGTATAAAAAGGATTTTGAATTAAAGGACCTTAGAGAGCAGCAAAAACTAGAAGGGAGTATCCCTCTATATGCATAAAACCAGAAAGATCCATCAAGAAGGACAATTGTCTTTCCTTCCCTTCCCTGTTATCCCAGTATATTGCAGGGAAGAAGATCAAGAATGCAACCAGACTTGGCTCACTCTATTTTAAAGATAATATCTGTCTCTCAGGTTAATTTAATTTCCAAAGAGAATCATTTACAAGTCAATCTGTTTCCCCTGTGCATTTATTCTCCCAAGTATCTATTCATCCTCCCCTAGGAGCCCTTTATTGCTACTCAGCAGAATTATCTATATTCCCTATCTCCTCCTCCCTTCTAAAATGAGGGTCTAAAAACTACGGGACCCCACTAGGATTTGGGTAATTATTCGGTGATTCTCCCTGTGTGCATGGTAAATAGATTTGTAATCTCCTTCTTTTATTAATCTGCTTTAGTGTGAATTGATCTTTTGGTGAAGCTTCCAGGGTGAAGGGGAAGTTTCCTTCTCCCCCAAACATATCGAACCTGTTTCTGACATATTTCTCATCCTAACTGTCTCTATTTTTTATGCTATTGGCCTTGGATGGTCATCATTCTGACTCATGGCCTTGATTTTACCCTGTCCCTATGTGTTGTTCAAGTTTAGCTTCTCTTTCCTGAGCACAACCTCCTTATTAATTCTTTACTCTTCCTATTAACCCCAGAGTGGCAAAATTAGTGTTTTACCTTAGAAGTACAGGATGTAAAATGAGAGACTATAATAAAATTGCACCATTATTGGGTTATAGGAATAAAAACAGTGCTGCAGAGTAAATATTTATATATCAAATTGCTAACCATTATCTATAATCAGTTTTATCAATAATGAAATAATTCCTGAAATATCTCTTAATTCCTATTATAGATTTATGTTTTCTCATTCTCACTCTTTTACTGTTAATTTGAAAGCAATATACCATTAAAAGTTTCAACTTTTGGTAAAGTATTAGCTGTTACTAAATTGGGGGTCAATTCTTATAATATGTAATTAAATACATTGTAGATGTCTATTATGCAGTTATATATTTCATGATTTAAATCAACAATTCTCAAAATAATTGTTAGAACTGTAGCATTCTTAAAATATTTATTAAAACTGTGCATTACGAGAGTATTTATTTTCAAATACGAATGAGACATGGTCATCCAGAAAATTGTTTATAAATGAATATTGATTAATAATTTATGCAAAATATTTTCTATTAATATGATACTAATCAAAATTTGTAGTTTTGTAAGTTTTATTTTTGTGAAATTTACATTTCAATTAAGTATGTTTTTCTTTATGCCATTACCCCATACATTTTTTTCTTTTTCAGAAAGATCTTTGTTTTGTTATTCCATATTTTTATTCATAAACTGGCCTCAGAAAACCAAACACACTTAAAGTCTATTCTTTTACTATCAAGGTAAGATGCTGTAAGTTTAGAGTTCTCTATTTCGTTTTAATAGCCATGTAGATAAAAAGCTTTTTATTATGTATATTCTGATCTTCAATATATCTATAAAGAAGAAACACTTTTTCAAGGGTGTGTTTTGTCATGTAGTAGAGTCATATAGCTTAGTGAAAATTGATGTCAAGAGTTGAAATAATGTACAATATTCAGCATTTCTAGTAAACGTATATAATATACTTCTTTGCCAGTTATCTTTCACACACAGATTAAGTATGTGTTACATATCCTCTCACACATATTACAGACTTTGACAAATATATATGTTACATATTTCAACTTAGACTTTTTTTCTATGAGAAAACTAAAAAAACTAGAGTTAACTGGAGAGACGAAATAAATATATAAAGAATTTAAGCCTCCTCCAAAATGCATTAGAAATTCTAACTATGCCTATTGATAATTTCTTTAAAAATAACTCAGTTTGTGAAAAAAATAGGAAGACATAACATTCTAGTGTGACAATTATTTTTTTTACTTGATTAGATGTAAATACGACTTTTAAGAAGGTAAATATAGAGAGTTATGTGTGTAGATATGCGTTATAGCCTAAGAATTATGAGCTATATTTATCATAAATTTCAGTCAAATAGAAAATGCAGTCTACCTACTGGATTCTGTTTGGCAGAGTCTTGAAAGTATTGATTATATTAACATTTAAAAGATAAATAGTTAATCTTTCTGATTTAGAGTGATTAACATAAAAATTTCTAAAACATATTTCTGTCAAGTGCTTTTAATAAATTAGGATATAATCATGATCAATCAAGTGTTTTTTTTTTTATTATTTCAGCATAATATGGAGGTACAGCTGTTTAGGTTACGTGTGTTGCCCTTGCCCCCCCTCGCCCCCTCAGTCCAGGTTTCAAATATGTCCATCCTATTGCGTGGTACGCATTGCACTCTTTGTGTTTTAATACATTTTGATCATATTGAAAAAGAAGAAGAAGGAAAAAAGGTCCTGATATTAGCTTCTGATCACCCACCTCTAGCCTGCATAAGAGAAAAACATAGAAAAGGAAGATTCTAAAATCTCTGATGTGTTGGCCTAGTAGATTATGAGTAAATATCTTTCCTTTTATTTCCGGAGATATGTCTGCCCCCTTGACATTGGTTGGGAGGAGGTTTCTTCACTGGGAGAAACCTGATGTTCTATTTCCTGGCTAGACGGTTGCTGAATGAACAACAGAAAATTGTGTGCTCACTTTAGTGCACCAGAGAGGGAATTAATGAGAGAGTTGTTTGGAGAAGTTACCATTTAGTCAATGAAATTTCTTGTCATGTATAAACGAAAAGCTTGGAAAATTTTGAGAGTATGACCAGCTAGAAATTCTTGTGATGTCTAGATGAAGAAAGAGAAACATTAAAAAAGACTATACCGCCTGTGATTATGGTGTCAAGAGTGTATGGGTCTCTAGTGGGCTACTTGTACATCCAGAAAAGTTTGGCTTTGACTATCTTGATAGGGACCTAAACAAGGCAGTCTCTTGGAACAGAGTTACTATAGCAGTAATAGGTTGTAGAGGGTGTCAGTATGAGTGAAGGATAGGGGAAAGGAGATGAGAGCAGATGTGGTTTAAAGAACTTAGCCAAATATGTATCACAGACTTAGAAAATTGAAAAGTTCGGAGAATCCTGCAGGGCCAATGAATGACCCACAAATAACCTGAATAAAGGCATATGAGGCCAGGAAGTTAATACCTATGAAGAAACACAAAGAGATCTACTTGGTAAAAAAAAAAACTAAAACACATTTCCGCTTTACCTAGGAAATGTTTGCAATAGAGATATAAGGAGGGAAGAAAGAATAACATTATAATAAATGCATATGGGACTTTTATTACCTCTGAAGTTTTTTGACACATTTCAAGATTGAGGTAGGAATGAAAAGGTAAGAGTGAGAGAGAAGCTACATCTAGATATGAGATGAGATATGTAAGTTGCCTGGACTGAGAATTTCAGCACTAAAATATGAGTCATTATTATTAAAACACTAAAACTTGAAGTCGAAGGTGATTTAAAAATGATGGTCTTCACTTACAATGTCATCACAGAGTGAGAAACGGAAATCTGGCAGAATATATGGAAAAGCATAAATACATGAAGCTGTTTCCCGTATGTACCGTCGCTGAATTCAGCCCACTCGGAAAGGTTACACCAGACATTGATCTAAAGGGCTCATAGAGATATTTTCAGGTGGAAATAAATATTTCTGCAATGATACTTTTTTAAGATATATTCAATGGTTCTCCCATACCCGTCTTGACTTGGGACAAATTTCATGTTTTGGAGAAATAATCTGGGAATGGATATACTTAAATGATTAATATTAGGAATAGAGATGAATTTAAATTAAACTATCTTTCCAATTGCACACATCAGACATATTTAGCCTCTATATATTAATGTAAGTGAAATCCAGATTTGGAAAAGTATAAAATGTTTGCATTATTTTGGCTGTTGTAACATTTTAATTCTTCTTGTTCTGTAAAATTGATTCCTTCATGCTAATAACCACAAAAAGAATATCGTCCCAAATCAGAATATCTGGAGCCCTTTATATAGATGTATCATTAATGAAGTCAAGCCAATTTTTAAAGGCAGGGGGAATTTTACTAAGTATGTCCTATAGTATAATATTATAATTAGATTGTTTTGGAAAAATGTATAAACACTCATGCACAAACAGAATCATATCTATGTATATATTTTTCATATATGTAAAGATATATAACAAATATATTGGTACATCTATGGGCGGTAAGGTGTAATACCTTTCCTTACCCATTACAAAGGTCACAGATGACATGCTATAATGAAAGATAGGTTAATAAGAGAAAAATATTGGAAATTTATTAAATCAAAATTTTACATGACATAAGAGTCTTCAGAAATGTAGAACCAAAGACTCAAGGAAGCTGTCTATTTTTGTGCTTAGGTTCAATGAAGAATGGACAGCCAAGCAGAGAGGTGATGGTGCAAAAAGAGAATCAGCTAATGGTGATAAACTAAGTGGGGAAACCCAGCAGGGTTTGTCTGTTCATATTCTCCCTGATCTTTCTGTGTGGCATTCCTTCCTTCTGGACAAGGAGTAGAACCCCTTCTAAAATGAGAGTCCTGTGACTTACTATCAGAGAATTTCTTTCTGGCCAGCTCTTACAGAGAGGGACAGGGGAAAATTAGAATAATATTTATAGTTTCTGTGGCCCTCCTTGAAGAAGAGGAATTATAGTTTCTATCACCTGTTTTTGGGGAGACAGGGGAACAAGAGACAGTCGGACAGGAGAAGGTCAGAAAGACTTTGCTTCTCAAGCATTTCCAATGTCCTCCAGTTCAAAGTACTCAGCATGCCAAAGTACCATACTTTGGGCTATTGTTTTCAGAGGCTCAACATACCCATTAGCCAGAGGTACACTGCATATTATCCCCTACTGTATCTATGATCTATGTGTGTGTAAGAAAACACACATACACACATATGACTATACACATGTGTATATATATATATTTTTTTTCATTATTTACAAACATAATGACATATATGACAAAAAACTAAAGTACTTCAGCAGGCTATGTATGGTTTGCTGTCTGTGAAACTCATTTTAGTTAAAATCACATTATGATTAAATTCATGGATATGTAAGATCTTATTTCCCATAAAAGAAAATGGGATAGAAATTGAATTTCTTATCATGCTGAATCTTGTCATTTTACAGAGTGTGATTTCTTACTAGGCTTAAAGAATCCATCATTCTTTCTTCCTTTAGATAGAGTGAGTACACCAAAGTGACATCCTGTTAAAGCCAGACTCACAATGTGGCAAATGTGGCTGAAATTCCCATTTAATCTAATATATTTTAATGCAGTAAATAAATTGGTGTAGTGAGTGAATAAACTGTTGTAGGGCTAGATCACTTGGCATGGTAGTCTATATTAAAGGAAACATCACTTTAAACTAACTCTTCACCATCTGTTGTGTACTCTAATTTAAAAAGACCATAATTTACAATTGCAAAAGTAGGTAAGAGACAAATTATTGAAATGCATATTTATGTGCTATATGCAGCTGAACATACATCTGTTCTGTTTATCTCTGGAATATTAGATGCTAATTGGAAGACAATCTCCTCTCTTTATGTTAGGTAGATAGTGAGGGATTCTGGCCCTCCTGGGGACAGAAGCCAGAGCCCAGCCTTGGTGCTGCCTTGGGCAAGGGCAATTGCCACACCTGGAAAAAGAACAAAGGCAGGCACCCAATCTTGGTGCTTCCCTATGCTTGATCCTGCCCCAAGCAACTGCCACACCTAGGAGAAAAGGAGGAATGCCCTGCCAATCTGCAATAGAATGCAGGGAATCCCCCAGCCTGCAGGACAGGCAGCCCAGGCACAACAGGATTTGGAAAGTGACCTAGAGTAACCTAAGACTAATTATCATGTTAACTGGCCATCAAAGTGGTTCCATTGTGATGTCTGAAGCACAAGGAAGGCCCAATCCAGACACTATAAAACAAGACCCCAGATCTTAACCAGAGCCTTTCACTATGACAAGGAGCCCCTTCGTCATCTGTAGCAAATGTATCTTGCTCTTGTTCTCTGTATCTGGCTCTCCTGTCTAGCTCTCCCTCAATAAACCTCTTTTCGTGCTTAACTTGCTTTTGGTATGTCTAGTCATTCTTCGGCCAAGAGCACACCAGGACTGAGAATAAGATTGCAGACCCGACATCTACATGTGATGATAAATTTAGGGATAGAGAAAATTAGGAATTATTCTTAAGGTGATTCCCTTTTATAAAATTATAGCACTAATGCAATTGGGTTTTAATAACACATTGGATAATCATTATTTACAGTAGCTATTATTGCATTTTACTAAAATGCTAAATCATGTAGAAGTTGCAAAAATTACTTTTAAAGGAAGACCATTTAATTACATTGTATTTAGACTGAAATGAAATTTATAATATTTAGCCATTTTCCCTATGTAAAGGACAATTTCTTATAGTTCAATCTTTAATAATAAACATAAAGAAATTGAGACAGTCTTTTACCTTAGACAATGAAACAAATGGGCATTTTCATAATACAATTCTGATAGTTTCATATTCATATACATTTTTACATGTTTGAGAGAATCAGTCATGGAAAACTAGATTGTCCGTAAAAATCTGTACAGTTTCATTGTGCATTCATTCATACATACCATATAATTTTCTACTTACAGTCCTAATAGTATTGTTAAAAAAAATTATTCATGACATTTGTTCAAGATGCTAAGGAAGACTTTATTTAAGGAGGCTTATTGCAGTAAGTGCAGGGACATCTGCAATGAGGTCTTGCAGCGGGGGAGAAAGATTGAGCTCAACTCTGAATACAACAAAGAAAATGGACCGAAGGAGCAGGTTAGGCTCCTTCGGTCCATTATAAGAGGTCCATTAATAAGAGGAAACACTGGGGATAAAGAGAGATGCTGGCTAAACCAACCTAACAGGATTCTTGCTAGAGGCAGGCCAGGATGATCAGACATCATCTGGCAGATGGGATGATGGAGGATGAGATGATTAGATATTCAGGGTGGTTAGATATTGAGGGTGAGACATTCTGGTTAAAATGCTTTATCAGGATTTTTTTTATTGTGGTAAAAAATACATAAAATTTAACATATTAACCATTATTAAGCATACAGTTTAGTACTATTAAGTACATTTACATTGTTGTGCAACCATCCTGACCATTCTTTTTCAGAAATTTTTCATTATCCCAAACTAAAACTCTGTACCCATTAAAACAATAAACTCCCCATTGCTTAGTAGAATTCTTACTAAAATTGAACATGAAGAGATGGACACAAAAACACAAAAGTCAGAGCCTAGTTGAGAACAATTCAGGAGAGCACAAATAGCACTTGGTAAAGGAGAGAATCCTTGCCACTACTCCTGTTTTACATAAACAGAAAAATTATATGACTTTCTCATAGTTTTATTGCTATTTACTCCTCATCTTCTCCTTCCCCTTCCCCTGCCTGTTCTCTTTTCCCCTCTTGCGCATGAGCCATTGCTGCAGAGGAGAGAGATCAGAAATCAATCTGACATCCCTCTAGGGAAACAAGGGAGGATTTTTAAGCACTAAGTGAAAGGTAAAACACAGGACCTCTGTGTTTGCTAATTGGCTTTACCCAAAGGAAAAGTCATCTTTTTCTTTGTGACAGGATGTAGTCTTACCACTTGGAGCCAGGCCCCACCTAAGTAGGGCTCCTAGTTTCCCACAAGACTGGCGGGTAGAGCACTATCTTTCTTGGTGATTACATTTGGACGGAACAATCCCAGGTCCTTAAGAAAGACATCCTGGGGCTATAAAGCTGACAAGAGGCTCTTAAAAAATTTGTGTATCAAATGGACAAAGAAAGAATTTATAATTACTTGTTTTCTAAAGCAAATACTCTTTAAAAAGGGAGATCAGGAGCTTGGTGTCAGATAGGAGCCTATCTAAAGTTTAGTCAAGCTGAAGGAAATGTTAAGTAACCATCTTGGTTACTGATTTAAGAAAAGGAAAGAAAGAATTTACTATGGTGGTTTTGGTAACTCTATGAGCTGTTAATAGTATATTGTACTTACATTTCATCCATTAATTTTGTAGGCAATGTTAATCTGTCTCTTTCTTGATCATACACTCTTTCTTCTGAGCAGAGAGAGAAAAGAACAAAAAAATGCTATTAAAACCATCAGGTTTCAGTTTGAAATGTTGGTTCTTGATGCGCCCATAGCCAAAGAATGAGTGGACACACCAAAGTAAGGCAAGCATGAAAATGAGGTTTATTGAGGAGAGAAAGATAGGATTATAGAGCAAGAGCAAAATAAAGATTTACAGAGCATGATGCATGTGAAACAGATGACAAACAGATGACAACCCAGACCCATTGTCACAGCAAAGGGAGTGCAAAAGGAAGGGTACAAAAAGAAGTTAATTGTGGTCTCAGTCTTGTTTTACAGTGCGTGGATTGGGACCTCCCTGTGGCTTAGACGTCACCATGGAACCACTTTGAATGAGTAGCTGGGAGTTGCATGACCTGAGTCTTCACTACACATGTGGGTTATTCTAGGGTCAATTTCCGTACTCTGTGGTAACTAGGCTGCTCGGCCTATGGGCTTAGAGAGTCCTCTGCATTCTTTTGCAGCTGGCGCACTAAGTTATTTATGATTGGTGGATTCGTAAAGTATTTCTTCCTCCCGCAGGTATGAAGAGGATTACAGTGGGGCAGAACCAAGATGGGGGTCTGGGGCCCACCCTTGTTTTTCTGCCCAGGTGGGGCAATTGCCTTAAGGCAACAGCACCCACTTTTGTCCCTAGAAG
>CAUYSK010041450.1:0-88786 GCA_963575035.1 Avahi laniger | reverse complement strand
GATGGAGAGCAGAAGGGGACACAGGCTGTGAGAGCAGGTGTCTAGGAGTTGTGGTAGGAATAGAGACCTGTACTTTGTGAGGCGGAAGGGTTTATGTTTTATATATGCTATGGTTTGAATGTGTCCCTCAAAAAATCATGTGTTGAAAACTGGTCCCTCTGTCCTCATGAATGGATTAATGTCACTATCATGGGAGTGGGTTTGTTATCACAGAAGTGGCTTTGTTTGCTCCGTCTCACTTGTGATGTCTGCTATGATGTTACGCAGCTGGAAGGCCTTATCAGGTGCCAGTGCCATGCTCTAGCACTTCCCAGCCTCTAGGACCACAAGCTAAATAAACCTCTATTCTTCATAAATTACACAGTCTGTGGTATTCAGTTATAGCAACAGAAAACAGAGTAAGACAGTATACTTTTTGTTTTATTTCCTCTCAGTATTTTGGTAAATTTAGAGAGATTTTTGAAAACCCCAAATATTGCCTGGTGTTAAAGAGATTGGTGGGGTTGGATGAGTTGGATGATTTTTGTCCAAGCTCATGCCATAGACTTAAAGCGACAGTGGATCCCTGGACAAGTGATGGCGGGAGGGATTGACATAAGAGAATCTGAAGAGGAAAATGAAACCAGAACAAAAGCTCCAGGTACTGAGAAGCAGCTGGTTATGTGCTCTGAGTATATAACCCTAAGACTGAAGCTTAGTGGTTTGAAGTTCCATAGCTACCACTTATTGAGCACTGCCTAATGCCATCCACTGTTACAAGCGCTCTGCCTGTCTTAATTAACTTAACTTCAACAACAACACTATGAGGGAGGTACACATTATAGATGTGGAAATTGAGGACTTAAGGGTTAAGTGTCTTGTCCTGGCTAAATTGTTGAGCTCAGAGTCAAAATCGAGCCAGGCTGTCTCCAGAGCTTGTGTGTTTAACCATTAGAGAGAAATGAGGGCACCTTGGAAAACAGAAGAGAAGATGTCTATGGAAAAAGAGAAAAGATTTTTGAAAAGGTAAAATGAGGGAAGGAGATCTCAGAAGAAGGTGGGAAGACCTGGAAGGGAAAGGACAGTGGCTGGTTATGTAAGAGTTTATGCTGTATTCAAGACTACATCAATGGAGCTTACACAGTTCTACAGGGGGATGGAGAACATTGCTGTTTTACCGTCTGCAGCTAACAATTCCAAATTCTGGATGCCTTGTGGATCTGTTTCTGTTGCACTTTGTTTCTATTCTTATTCGTAGTTCTGGCTATCACTGAATGCTGGTATTATATTTGAAAAATAATTTATAGAATATTTTGAAGCCAAGAATTCTTGGCCTACAGAGGACAGGAAAAAAAAAGCCCACAATTGTGTAACATTAAAAGAAAAACTTTAGACAAATTAAACTTAACAGAGTTTAATTGAGCAAAGAACAATTCACAGATCAGGTAGTGCCTGAACCAGAGTGGATTCAGAGAGACGCTAGTGCCGTCACGTGGTTGAAGAGGATTTATAGACAGAAAAAGGAAAAATGACATGCAGAAAATGAAAGCGAGGTACAGAAACACCCAGATTGGTTACAGCTCAGTGTTTGCTTTACTTGAATGTGGTTTGCCGTTGGCTGCCTTTGATTGGCCAGCACTTGGTGATTGGCACAACAGTAGGTTATAGCCTGTTTACACATCCAGTTAGGTTATAGTTCACTATGTACAGACAAAACCTTTAAGCCAAATTAAAAATATGTAAGGAGGCAACTTTAGGCTAAACTGATTTAATAGTAATCACACTCTTAAAAAGACTGTTGTTTGCTTCTGGAGGGTGCAAACAATCTGGGATCCACTTAATTCAAGGTCAAGGCTTAAAGTTTTTCTGAACCACCAGATGGTAGTAAACCAAGCCTGTATGAGCTGGTTTATTTCTGATGTATCATTTCTCTTATGGTTATGGGAGGCTTGTTATAGGAGGCTTTTGGTCTCAGACCAAAGCAAAAGATTACTTACCATGAGGAAAGTGTTATAAAAACAGTAAGAAAACAAATAACAGATTGCTATACATTCTAAAAGAGTCGTTCTGCACTTTCTTTCTCAGACCTCTGCTTCCCCTGCCCCTGTGGGTAATGTCGACTCTGGGTTATTGTTTGCCACAGGTGGCATGGTGACAGTTCAGGGTGGCGAGCACAATCGGTGACCTAGTGTAGAGAGCACCCTTGAGATAAGTGACTCTTAGAAAATGATCTTCGAAAATGACTCCATTTTAAAAAGCATCGTGCCAAC
Organism: Avahi laniger; assembly: GCA_963575035.1. NCBI lineage: Eukaryota > Metazoa > Chordata > Mammalia > Primates > Indriidae > Avahi > Avahi laniger. The sequence continues at coordinate 86,537 of CAUYSK010041450.1, read as the reverse complement.
AGGCACCAGATGTTCACAAACTACACCCGACCAGATAAGGATGTAACCCTTTACTATCAGTCCCCACAGGAAGACTCAAGAGCCATAAAAGGAACAGGACTTTTCCAGCCAGGCATGATTATTTCCATGGTGACTGCCTTACTGTCCCCCACAACAAGCAATTAGGCATCTGCCACCAAAGGCTCTGCCAAAATCAAAGGCTTCCTTGCAAGATGCTAGCAGCTTCACTGACGACCAACCAGATCATCCCAGGACTTTCTTCTTGTCTACATCACTTTCCTCAGACTGGTTCATTAACCCCCTTTTCCATCTCCTTTCTCTGTTTTGATGTTAAATATTACCTTGTTTAATGTGGAAATTTTAATCTATAATATTTATATATTGATTAAGCATACTACTATGTATGATTTGCAATATTGACTGACTCATGGAGTGGCTTGAGCCTGTGTGTTACCAGCTCTGACTACTGAACAAAGGAGCAGCGCTAAATAGAATTGCCTCCTTGGGAACTCCACATAGCCCATGGCTTTCATGATAGAAATAGCATCCATAAGCCCAACACTACAGAAAGACACAAGCGTGCATAGCCCTGGTTATCTCTGACCTTGCACTACTCATGACACCTGGAGAGAGAGAAGTACAGAAATGGTTGAGTCTAAGTTTGATGCCGAGCTTTCAGAACAACCTAACCTCACTTGCTCTGTTTAAGAGAGTCAAAATTAGTATTGAGACTGTTGAAAGCCTGCACTTTGGGAGAGAGAGTGGGGGAAGGGAGTGGAGGTCAGAGATTAGATTAAAGTGGGTTTAGATTAAAGTGCCGTATTTTGGGGTATCAGTTTCTGAGCCCCACCACCAGTAGTCAAGGCCTGGCATCAGGCAAACCTGGGTTTAATCCCATGCCTCTGTCAGGTCTCAGTCTGAAATGTCAGTTCTTCGTGTGCTCATGGCCAAAGAATGACCAGACACGTCAAAGTAAGGCGAGCATGAAAATGAGGTTTATTGAAGAGAGAAAGACAGGATTATAGGGCAAGAGCAAGACAGAGGTTTGCAGAGCATGGTACATACTCCATAAATGATGACTGGACCCATTGTTGCAGCAAAGGGAGAGCAAAAGGAAGGGGCAAAAAAAGGAGCTGGTTGTGGTTTGTGTCTTGTTTTATAGTGCCTGGATTGGAACCTCCCTGTGGCTCAGACATCACCATGGAACCACTTTGATCAGACAGTTGGGAGTTGCATTACTATGCATGCAAGTTGTTCTGGGTCAATTTCTGGAGTCTATGGTACCTGTGTTGCTTGGCCCATGGCCTAGAGAGTCCTCTGCATTCTTTTGCAGCTGGCATGCTAAGTCATGACTGGCAGATTCATAGGGTATTCCCTCCTCCCCCAGGTATGACAGTCACTCAGGAGAGGATTAAGGTGGAGCAGAACCAAGATAGGGGCCTGGGGCCCACCCTTGTCCTTCTTCCCAGATGGGGCAATTGCACCAAGACAACAGCACCCACTTTCATCCCTAGGAGACCCAGAATCCCTAACTATCTACCTAACACCTCTACTTAATCAGATTTTTCACCTCAGGAAAGAGTTATGTATTCTCTGAGTCTCAATTTCTCCTCTATAATTTGGGAATGACAATTCTCAAGACGCTTTGGGGTCAATATTAAGTGTCATAATATTTGTAATGTGATTGACAGTGCTTTATATACAATTAGCAGTTGGTATTTTATACATACATAACATATTCATCTGTATTATTAACATTCACACAGGCATATCTCTGTATATGTGCATATGATTGACACACTGTATTGAAATGAACAAATGATCTGTTTATGTCTATGTCTTTCTGCCTTAACTCCTCCTACCTGCATCCTCAGACAGCACACTCCTATGACTTATTCATATTTTGTTCATTTTTTTGTTTTCAACCTTATTGACACTTTGATACATTTATTCATATTTTTATCTCTAGTATTGGCACATTGTAGGTGCTCAAGAAATATATGTTAAAACATTGATAAGCTAAGCATAGTCAGTTCTTAAACACTCTGAATAGAGAAAGCAACAACAGGAACATTCTGAAAACTCTATCAAGTCATGCAAACTCTTAAGCTTGGTATTATTGCAAACTCCTTCTCTCCTCCTCCCTGCTCCCCATAGAGACCAGAAAAGTATTTATGGATCAATCTGAGCCATGGATGGAGAGTCTTTTCCCTTCATGTACTAGGTACTCACTAGACACAGGTAAAGGTTGAATGAAGGACAAATTCTGTGTCTAAGTTGGACTTCTCGGTGCTCTCCAAGCAAGCAGTTCCTCCAGGCCTTTGCACTTAAGAAGATTCAGATCCAAACTACACAAAATTTGCTGCTTCCATTTGGCTTATATTTTGTAGGAGCCTAGATTTCAATAAACAACACAAATAGACAATGCTGAGGTTTCACTGGATTCACTTTAATGGAAGAATTCCACTTTAGCTAGGCAGGATTCTATTCCTCATCTCCTTCTAGCAGCAGTTTGGTTGAACATTAAAGCTGGGTCTACTGAGAGTCCTTAGGGATACGGGAAAGCCTGATTATCTCAATAGGACAACATCTCTTGCTACTGAGAGCTCAACTTTGACATCCATTACCAGGCTGTGCAAACACCCCTTCCCTGTGGACATTGAAATGGTATTATCGAAACCACAGGGGGTTTTGGTCTAGGTCCAGTTGCTCATCGCACAAAAATCCAATTATTGAGATAAGGATTGTCAAGGAAGAAAGGAATTTTTAATACAATAGACATCTTATCAGGACACTAGGAGAAGCTGTCTCAAATCTGTCTCTCCAACTAAGGGAGGTCATGGGCTTTTAAAGTGTAACAGAGGGAATGGCCCAAAAAAGGGTAAAATGTTTTACAAGCTGTCTCTTTAAAAACTCCCTCAATCTTCTTGAGAATTAAAACCTACATTCCTGCCTGGGCCAGTGATCAGAGGGGCAAGGGAGTGTCCTTTGTTCTTTGTACCACAGGAGATGGCACAATGAAATTGTCCGGGTGAAGGTCCTGAGATTGTCTTTGCCAGAGATGGGATCGATCAGAACCATCAACTGTAGTTAAACAATACCCTGAAGGTGAAAAGTCTCCATTAAAAAGCTTTATATCTCTGCTTATAGATAGGACATTGGTATTTTAAGAAGGAGTCTGCCAACCTCCTCATTTGCAAGCAAATTAATAAACCTCCCTTTCCTTCTTCTGAAACTCCTTGTCCTTGCTCTTCTGATGAGGCCTCAGGGACAAGTGCTAAACTTTTGATACCAGAATTTGGCATCCCTGGGTGGATCCATTGGCACCCCAGGAGAACAGCACCCTTTGACTGGGGAAGAGGCAGGGAGCAGCCCCGGGTCCCACCATGGGTCTTTGTCATTAGGAGCAATTTCTTTTTGGGATGAGAGAGCAAGGGACTGCCCCAGAAGCTGCCAGAGCCTGTTTAGCTCCAGGGAACTCCCGTCTCTTTTCCTCAAAAGTAGATGCAGCTCCCTGCAACTTGAACTAAGTTGAGGAGAAGGAAACGGATTTGGGAAGTGTCTGTAGACCTCGGCCATTTCTTTGGTAAGTTCCCCGGCAAGCACGCTGAAACCCTTGATTCCACCGATTTGAGGGACGTTTCAGATCTTCCTGTAGCATTTGTTTGGAGGCATCATTTGGGGTGGAAGTTACAAGGTTGAATGGAACTAGAGAATCTGGCTTGGATTTGGAGCTTGTTTATATGGTTCCCATTCATTTGGTAAGGCCTTGGCATTAAAATGATTTGAGTCGGGGGATTCCCTGCATTGTCTACTAGTCATGTCGTGTTTGTTGTTGTTGTTGATTGTCAACATGGGAGGCTCCATTTCTATTCCATCGGAAAGCCCTTTAAGGAAAATCATGGCTGAATGGCCAACTTATAGCTATAAGTCTATGTCTAAAAGAGAATGGTGTTATTGAAATCCAATGTGTATGCTGGAGTGTGAGGAGAAATGGCTGTTGAATGGAACCTTAAATTAAAACTGGAATTATTTTGTCAAAGGTCAGGTAAATGGGACGAGATTCCATATGTATCATCTTCCAGGCGATTGCATAAAGGCGTGGGATAAAGTTAATGGTACAAGAGAGACCTCTACTGGTGGTGGGTGGAATAGTCAGACCCCACGTGATAGAACTGGAGAGGGATTAATCAGGTTGGAGCTCATGAACCCCTCTGCCGGGGCCAGCTCTCCATCAGCGGGGGGGTAGCCACGGGCTCAGCAGTGCCCTAGCTCACGCTGCCAGGGTCCCCACTGCTCCGACTGCCGCAGGCCTTTGTGATGCCTTGTTTTAGCACAGTCGGATTCCCTTGGTCCGCACCAGTTCTGGGTCAGCTGTTCAGTGCCGGCTGGAGGGGAGGTGCCACACAGGGCCACAGCCCACAGGGCGGCCCCAGCGGAGGGGGTACTGGCGAGCGTGGGGGCCGCCCGTGCAGGAGGGGGAAAGTGGAAGGCAGGGAAGAAGAGGGCGACGCCCTGCTGCCCTCCCCCACTGGACACATGCGCCACAGAGGCACTGCCCCGCCGGGATCCCTGGGGGCGCTGCCATACCTGCCACCGGAAGGCGCCACAGGCCCAGCTGCATTCCAGCTCCTGCTGATCCGGGCCCTGCCTGAGGCCGGCAGCTGGCTTCGGAAACGGGCCCACGCGGGGCTCCTCGGGTTCGTTTCCCTCTCTCTGGTTGGTTCATTCGAGGTCTCGTCTCTCTGGAAGAGAAACATCAGACCCAGAGAGACGTGACCTCGAATGAACGAACCAGGGAAAGGGAAACATCAGACCCATCCTCCCAACGCTGCCACCACCATGGGGCACCCTCTCTTGGTACCATGAAAGGGGCAGGGGAGGGCGTGACTGGCCTACGCCCACTAGGTTGTGACTCTGGCTGGAATGGTCCCTCCTTCCGAGACCCAGCAGGGAACTCAATTTCGCCAGAGGTCACCCATAACCAGGGCGGGGCAATTTACAGCAATTTATGGCAATTTCCGATAGGAGGCTTCAATGCTCTAGGAAAGGGAGGAAAAAGCCACCCCAGACTGATGTACACTCGATGTGTTTTTTGTAAAGAGGAAGGACATTGGAAAGAGCATTGCCCAAAAATGCAAAGGGCTACAGGTAACAAGAAACCCCCAAGAGGGCAAATGGGTTTTTTCTCGAGGACTCAGATGACAAAGGAGGGGCCCCAGGGCCCCTGCCTCGCTGGTAGCTCCAATCCAAATATTCCCCACTGGAGCCCCGGCGAAATCGACAGAGGGGATTTGGCTGGTGTCCAGATGCCTGGGCAGAAGTGGTCCAGGCCCCTCCCCCCATCACCACCCCGGCGCCCCAGCAGCAGCTGCACACGGTGATCCACGAGTGTGGCAGCCCTAGGCAAGCAGCAGCCAAGGAACTCGCGACAACTGACTACGGATGGCACTCAGCCGTGTTTGAATGGCAGGATCCTGGGACTGGAGTGGTCTTGTGACACTGCTGCACTGTGTTGCCCCATGGGTTTAAAAGGGCTCTCCTGCCTGGTTTCATGGGACCTTAGCGGGACTTGCAGAACCTGGGAACCTGCGATTGGACAGATTTGCAAATAGCAGGTTACTTATGTGGGGCTCCTAGGAATGGCAGGTTCTGTCGCATCTGGGTCTCAAACTTTGGACTAATAGCAAAGCCCTTGTACAGGACCCTTAAAGGGACAGATGTGGAGCCCCTGTTCTGGACCACACACTGTAAAAATGCCTTTGAAAAACTAAAGCAGTGTCTTATGACTGTCCCCACTTTGGGGTTGCCTGACCTGAAGAAAGAATTTAGATTGTACATTCATGAAAAACAAGAAATGAGCCTTGAAGCCTTAGTACAGGTGCTGGGAGACATCCCACGGCCAGTGGCACACTTGTCAAAGCCACTGAGCAATATTGTGAGAGGATGGCCCCCTTGCCTCTGGGCAGTAGCAGAGAGTTATTATTAAAGACTGTGTCTATTCTCAATCCTGCCACCCTGTCACCAGCCAAAGAGAATGAGCCTCTGCAGCATGACTGTTTAGAGATTCTGGAGGCTGTCTATTGCAGCAGGATGGATCTGTCAGGTCATCCAATGCCAGAGCCTGATCGAGATCTTTTCACTAACGGGAGCAGCTTTATGGACAATAAAGGGCTGGATACGCAGTGATCACGGTGCTGGCACTGCCACGTGGGACTTCAGCCCAGAAAGCTGAGCTGATTGCTTTCACCAGAGCTCTTCGGTTATCCGTAGGGAAAAAGGTAAACATTTATACAGAATCTAAATACGTTTTTATGATTGTGCATGTTTGTGGTGCCATTGGAAGAAAAGGGGGCTCCTGACAGCAGGAAATAAGGATATTCAGTATGGCATGAAATAGTGGCCCTGATACAGTCTGTGGCTGAGCCCCAGTGGGTGACCATCATGCACTGCCCTGGTCACCAGAAAGGGGAACATTTATGGTGCAACAAGAAATCAGGCCACTGGCAGAGTTGCTGAGGAGGCTGCTAAAAATTCCTTGGGGCCATATTAGATTTAGATCCCATTTAAAACTAAAGACTGGGGCTCCAACATGTGGGATGGCACAACTAAATGGAGACAAAATTCTCTGGACTTGTTTTCTACCCGAAGCTTTGGTTGGAACTCTTATGAGGCACCTACATGAATACACACGTTACGGGGCGTCATGCCTTAATGGATTTGGTGGGACCTTGAGAACCCCATTTGCAACAAACTAATTATTTGCTTGAAAGAATCCAAAGACAGAAAAGTGACCTGCTGCACAGGAAACCCAACATGTGGGGATCCACCCTTTCAATGATTGGTGATTGCACTCAGCTGCCTAAACTTGAGGGATCATTTTCTGAGCCCCAATACTTTTTGGCATCGAAGTATGATGCTCAGACTTCTTAGGTATACTTGAGATAAAATTGCCTTGTAAAAAATATTTTAGATTGGGCACAGTGGCTCATTCCTGTAATCACAGCTACCCAGGAGGCTGAGGCAGGCGGATTACTTGAGCCCCAGAGTTTGAAGTTGCGGTGAGCTGTGATAACACCACTGCACTCTAGCCAGGCAACAGAGCAAGAACCTGTCTCAAAAAAAATATTTAGTTTTATAATTTTTCTGGGTGCTTGATTTAGCCACCAGACTGTTCTCCAGATACTGAGGTGTTATTTTACATACAAATGTGAATTTATTTTATATAAATTCATGAATTTATATATGATATAAAATTTATTATATGAATATATGATTTATGATATATGAATTTATTAAGACCCTTTACCTGTTTCATATGCTAAAAGAATCTTTACTAAAGAATATAGTCACAATAAGATTTCCTATGCAAGGAAACTGCCCATGTTCACTTAAAATGTTCTACTTACTGAATTTTAATCTTCTCGATTTATCTAATATAAAGTCAGCATCTCTGGGGTATGATTTGAGTCAGTTTGGAAAGCTGACAGTGACACTTAATGGACCTGCAGATCTTTACGTGAAATCTGTTGACATCAATGCTGTTCGTGCCATTGAAAAGTCATCTGCCCATTCCTCCACTGCTCCTCTAGTTTTTATAAGCATGTTCTCTGAGTTTGGCCAATATGCATAGAGTGAGATGGGGAAATGTTTACTCACAAGTAGATGGTCTTCTTCTGTTAGGAGAGGGGTCACCCAAGGACAGGGGTTGAGCCTGTTTCTCCTTTAGATAGGGCAAGCGTTCCTCAATTCACCAAAGGCTCCCAACTCCCTACCACTTCCTACCCCTGCGCCAGGCCCACAGTTACTTACCTGTCCCATGAGGGGATGTGAATTAATGGCTCCTTTAAAATGCTATTTATCTCTTCTATTTAAGCATCTACCTCTCATACTTAAATAATAGTTCTGCTGATACCCATTTCATGTAAGTTAGGTTACTGAATTTGTACATAGTTTTATACTTACTAAATCTATTTTGGAACAGGCAATACTCTCCTAGGATGCTATGTTAAGCTCTTAGGGTGATACATATTCTATTATGTACATACTCATTTCTCTTCCAAGTCATTTCTTTATCTTAGAGACACATTAGTTATTCACTACTTGATAGGCATCTTAGAAGAGCTGTCCATGTATTGTGAAAATCAATCTTTAGTAAATTTTCATTTACATATTGTTTGGTTGTTTATTCTTTTAGGTTTGCTTGTTAATTGGCTTCCCTGAATTTTAAATTCTCCTGCAGTTTCTGACCTCCAGGCAAAGGTGGATGAATGGAGTTCCGATGTGTTAATGAGAAAAACGCCTCACTAGAGTTTTCCAAGGGACTGGCTAACAACTTCTTCAGGGAGAGCCACTGTCATTAGCAATGAGGGAAAGTTAGAGTACTAGATTCTTTTCCTGAAGCAACTGGGTGCTTATTTCATTTTTTTCCCTCTTCTCTTCCTGACTTCCCATTTTCTAACTTTGCAAATAACTTTACTTCTTTTCTGAACTAAAGGATGAGAAGATTCTACTTCCATAACCAGAAACTAAACTCACGGTATTTATCCCCAAACATCTCTTCCGTTCTTCTCCCAAATTTGGCTAATATGCGCATTTATATTAATAACATGCTATGTTTCTTATGGCTACTATAGATTTGATCACTTCCAACATGAAATATTGGAGTCCCTCCTGTATTCCTGCCCTACGGTTAGCCACAGAGAATACAGGCTATAAATCAAGGATCTTGCCAGTGTGTAAAAACCATCAGTTCAAACTCTTGGAATTTTCACACCTGAAATTCATACAAATGAAGGCAGACCTAGAGACTGCTGTGAGCTAAAATAAAATCTTAAGCACCCCCAGCTGGCTGAGTGGATCCCCTCTTGGCCAAGGGGACCCTAGAAATGCCCTAAAGCTGAGTTGCTGGCCATGAAAAGGGAGTTCAGACCTGCCTGTTCATGCCCCCCTCCCTTTTTGGAGATGTCCTTGTAGCTCATTAACAATCCTAAGTCTGCACAAGACAAAGCTTAAACCACGTCTGCAGGTCATCAATTTACTTAACAGATCACTTGAGTCCTTAACTTAAAACATTCCAAGCCTTTAAACAAAGCTTCATTTCTTTAACCAATTACAAATCAAAAAGTCTTTAAACCCACCTATAACCTATAATTCCCTGCTTGGAGATGTCTCACCTTTTTGGGCCAAATCAATGTGTGCCTTCCATGTATTGATTTATGACTTTATGTATAATTCCTATCTCTCTAAAATGTATAAAACCAAACTGTAAGCCAACCATGGTGAGACCACTTGCTCAAGGCTTCTTGGGCATGGCTCTCCGGGCCATGGTAACACATATTCAGCTCTGAATAAACCTCTTTAAATTATTTTACAGAGTTTTGATTCTTTTCTGTTGACACTGGTAACAAATCCTCACAATGATGGGACAGGCACCACAAAACTGGTATGAACAAAATGCGGTGAGAATACAAGGGAAGGAATAAATTATTCCTTAGGGTTTCCAAAAGAAGCTTCTTAGGTGAAAAGGAACAGGGTCTTGAAGGATGACTAACAGTTTTGCCAAGTAGAGGAAGAGGGAGGGGCAGGTACCACAGGCAGAGGAAAGAACATGTGTCAAAGTCCCAAGTCTTGACAGGCATGTAACCTACTGAGGAAACAGTGGGAAGGTTAGTAGAGCTAAACTGGAAAGTAAATAATAATGCCAGGGCATTTGCAATAATCTGTTAGAGTAAGAAATGCAGCCTAGACTCAGGTGTGGCAGAACGGATAGAGAAAGGGGTTAAATTCAGGATACAGGTGGGAGATGAAGGGTGGGCAGGAGTTAAGGGTGACTGCAGTTTCCTCCTTGGGAGAGTTGCTGTGTGCTAACACCATGATTAGAGAAAGGCAACCCATGAGGCAGCAGATCTGGAGTCAGCCAGCAGGGCCTGACACTGTAAGTCTGTTGAATGACCTCTTCGGCTAAATCTAAATGAATGTGCTTTGTCTTTTTCTGATATGATTACCTTCTACTCTTCCTTGAAATTCTCTTTTAGTTTCCAAGATATTACTCTTCTGAATTTCCTCTCACCTATCTGGCCCCTCCTTCTCAGGCATGCAGAGGAAGAGGAGCAATGAAAGGAGGTGATGTGTTATTGGCCCACTTTCCTATCGCTCATTCTCTGATGATCTCCCACCTCACAGCTCTTCAGTGACTAGCTATGGGCTGGTGATTTCTAACTCCCAGGCACAACCTACACCTCTCTTGTGGGTTCCAGACCTTTTTGTGCAACTGCCTATTGAACATATCTGCCTGGATGTCCTGCAGGCACCTCAAAATCAATACCCAGAGCTATACTCATCTTCCCTAGCCAGCACCTGCCTCTCTCATGTGTGCCTCATCTCAGCAAATGACCTTTTCATTCACCTGGTTGCCCAGGTGCCTCAGGATCCCAAGTCCCATGAGTGCAGGGACCATTTCAATCTTGATTGCCACTAGCTCAGTGAGTGGCCCACACATAGCATACACTCAAATATTGGTACAATAAATGAAGGAGGGCTGGGCGTGGTGGCTCACGCCTGTAATCCTAGCACTCTGAGACACCAAGGCAGGAGGATTGCATGAGCTCAGGAGTTTGAGACCAGCCTAAGTAAGAGTGAGATCCCGTTTCTACTAAAAATAGAAAATTTTTAGACCTTGTGGCACGTGTCTGTAGTCCCAGCTCCTGGTGAGGCTGAGGGAGGAAGATCACTTGAGCCCAGAAGTTGGAGGTTGCAGTGAGCTACAATGATGCCACTGCACTCTACCTGGGGTGACAGAGTGATACTCTGTCTCAAAAAATAAAAATAAATAAATAAATGAAGGAAGGAAGGAGAGAGACAGAATGGGCTCTCAGGTTTCTGACTTCTGCCAACTCTCAAGGAATATAATTCATCTCTACTTTTCTCTCATCCCATTGTAGCCTGAATTAATCAAATTAGGCACCATTTGCCCCAGAAAGCCTCCCCTGATCACAACCCCACCTCCCACCCTGGTCTGCTAAGCCTCATAGTCTCCTGTATACGCCTTAACCATATCACATAGCATATGGCTTCCACTGCAGTCTCGTCCACCAGCTCCTTGAGGGATGAAGCAGGTGCCTACTTGTTTGGTGGAAGGAAACAAGGAAGGAAGGACAGACTGACAGACATTCTGAGGGAGGTGTCCATGTCCAGATACTCCGAGGGCTGTGGCAGAGAGGAATATCAGTGACTTGCGGTGATGCCCCAGAAGTGATTGCTCTTGCCCTGGAGGATGGGTATGGGGCAGGCTCTTATGCCTACAGGGGCAGGGAAGGAAGGTAGTCATGGGTATAAGACACCAAAAAGTAGGGGGGACTGTGGTGAAGTAAAGGGGACAAGCTAATAATTACTATGCAGAAATGATGTGACTATTTTGAAAATGGGAATAAAACATTTGAAGTTACAGAGCAAATGGGGAAATGTATCTGCAAGAACACATTCATCAGGCAATAGCTGGGTTAATTTAATCAAACTCATGTTTGAGGAAAGAGGAAAATTTATAAAGAGAGCTGTCAGGTAATTAATATTAAATCAGGTCCTTGATTTGATTTTGGAGCAGAAATGAACTGTTTATGAAAGAGGTCCAGTGATTAAAAAATGTGGTATTTCTTCAATAGTGATGGATAATTTTTTAGGTACGTGTACATCCCCAGCTGTAAATACCATTGAGGAAAAAGCTACCATCATAGAATCTAAATGTGCAGATTTATCCAAGTCAACCGCTCAAATATTCATCTCAGTAATGAATCACACAATTTGGGAAATTGATTTTAACTAATTGGATTATGTATTTAATTATATTAAAATTAATTTTTCACTTTGAACTCTGTAAAACACCATACAAACTTATTACTGCATTCAATCCTGATATGACCCTATGAAGTAGATTACTTTTATTCCCATTTTTGCAGATTAAGAAACTAAGGTTTGGAAAAATTTGTTTATTCATTCATTTGACAAATATTTATTCAATTCAGTATGCCAGACGTATACAGTGGTGAACAAAGCAGACAAAAATCCCTCCCTTCGGGGAGGTCAAACTCCAGGTGAAACCAAGTTGACATTGACACAGTAAGTAGCCTTCCTTTCAGATACAGCACTGTTTCTGAATCCAGGTCTTTTATTAAACCTCAGCTACATACCTTCTAGTAAGTGGCTGATGCTCTTTAATAATAATAGCAGTTCTGAGGAGCCAGCAGAGTGCAGACCTATGACCAGTGGATGGAAGTTCTCAGGACAGCTGAGTAGCTGCTGGACCACTTCCCAGGTATGTGATCTCAGCAGACAGCCCTTTCTGCAGCTGGCTATCCTGATCTGCGACAGTGTAGATGATAGTATCTGCTCTGTGCATGGACAAGCTGCTGTAAGGATACCCAGAAGATAACACAATAAAGGTGGAAGTGCTAATAAAATCATATGCATACATTCCTGTAATACTTGACACATTATATGAATAGTTTTCAAGTAAAACATAAATAATAGAGTTTTTTTTTAAATAATTACCCACTCGGCCAGGCGCGGTGGCTCACGCCTGTAATCCTAGCACTCAGGGAGGCCGAGGCGGGTGGATCATTTGAGCTCAGGAGTTCGAGACCAGCCTGAGCAAGAGCGAGACCCCGTCTCTACCAAAAATAGAAAGAAATTAATCAGACAGTTAAAAATACATAGAAAAAATTAGCCGGGCCTGGTGGCGCATGCCTGTAGTCCCAGCTACTTGAGAGGCTGAAGCAGGAGCATCTCGCTTAAGCCCAAGAGTCTGAGGTTGCTGTGAGCTAGGCTGACCCCACAGCACTCTAGTCAGGGCAACAAAGTGAGATTCTGTCTCAAAAAAAAAAAAAAAATTACCCACTCAGCAATAGTGAAATTTCCAGCAATCTCAGAAAATGTGGAGTGGTGTTCTGGCTGGTTGAGTCAATTTTAAGATTGTTGATTTAAAGAGGAGTGTTATTTAGCTGCCCTTAGAAATATTTAGTCACAGCCAGCAGCAGAGGGGCCCAGGCAAACAGACCCAGACACAGTAAGAGCCACTGAGAAGAGCTGACGTCATCTCGGGGAAAATCAGTGGGCCTTCTCTCATTCATTCATTTAACAAATATTTACTGGTTGCTTACCATGTCTGTTTTGTTCATTGCTGTGTCCTGTGTTCAGAACAAACTTGCTGCTCTGAAAAGGCTTACATTCTGATAAAGGGAGATGTGTTTATCTTAGGTAGTAAGTGCTACAAAGAAAAGTGAGACTGGGCAATTGATGGGGGTTGGGAGGAGGGAGAGCGTGTTAGTCAGGATAACTAATGCCAGCTGCCTCAACAAACAAAACCTGCAATTTTAGTGGTTTAGCCCAACAAAGGATTTCTCTCTCACAAAGTGTGATTGATGTCGGTGACTCAGGGACCCAGGCTGCCTTTTCTTACTTCACGGTTCTCCGAGTCAGGAGAAGGAGCGCTGGAGAGGGCACACTGATTCTCGCTGATGAAGTAAAGAGATGGCACAGCGTGGTGGATCTCCGGGGGAGGAGGGTTCCAGGGAAAGAGAACAGCAATGGCAAAAACCTGAGGCAGAAATGTGCTTGGCTTGTTCGAGAAATAGCAAAGAAACCACTGTGGCTTTTCTCAGTGGAAGAGAGGGTTGGAAAGACAGTCAAAGGCCAGGCCACCTAAGGCCTCTCAAGTCAAGGGAGGAAGTGCGAATATACAGTTGTTTGGGGCCATTTAATGTCCCCCTAGAGACTTTCTTTACAGAAGCATTATGAAATAGAAATTTTGATAGTTACAATGACTATGTAAACTAAATTATGAATACTATGCTCCATTTTCTAGAGAAATCTTTTAAAAATGTATTACTATATCTATTTCCCTGAGTGAATGGTTATAAGTTTTTAATACTTGAACACATTTTCTACATAGCCAAGACCCTTCAGAGGTAGGGTTTTTTTCCTGCCACTAGTGGCTACAGGGCCAAGCACCATGATGGCCTCTCCCCATCATTCTGGAAGCCTGATGCCAGCAAGCACAAAGGCTCCCCACTGAATTCCTGCAAGCCGAGCACCTACAGATGCCCATGCACCTGTGCTACAAACAACCTCAGACACCCAACAGTTCCTCAACCGCTTCTTCTACAGAGTGGCTCAACCAGTCTGTAAAAACTACCACTTTAAACTTCTGGAATTTTCATTCCTGAAATAAGCCTGAAGTTACTATAATTAACTCTTTAATCTAAAAGTACCAAATGAATAGAAGGGGCGAAACTAAATATATTTATCTTAAATATCCTAGGCTAGCTTCTCATGAGTTAGTAAGTAAAATAAATTGTATTCTAGATGTTTAGTTAATGTTTGCTTCATGTTTCTGACCACATAAAATGTTGGCATTGAAATATCAATGACCTCTACTTACCGTGAGAATAGTCATAACCCAGAATTTTCAGCTAAAAATGTTGTAATTTAGAATTTGCTTACTGAATTGAATTAAGGTTTTGTATTAGGATAAACACTGTGGGAGTAATTCTGGTATACTGGGTTGGTGGTTTTGTGCAGGATGCTTAGAAAACCACAGCCCTTACAATAATTGTATACTCTTCTGGCCTGTTTCCCAGATTTGCTTGAAAAGGGTCAGAGGACAGGCTGAAATTAATGACATATGAATGCTGAACCTCAATTAGAAATGTCTTCAAAGGAATAATTAGGCTAGACTTAAAAAGAAGGGATTATGAAAAGAAAAAGCTTTGGGCAAATTATATACTGAAGGAAAAACAGATATGAAACAAGGCAACTATAGAATATTGGAGTTGATTAATATTTTGGGAAGTGATTTTTGATCTACTTTTCTTAAAAATAATATAAATATAGTGAAACAGAGATGACTGTACAGCAATGGTCCCTGACCCCGGACTAGGAGTAGGTATGAGAAACATTGGGCCCATTTGTGGTGTAGCCACCCTGTAATTGTGATTTTAGAACTCTGAATTTCTTTATGAAAGAGGCCAGGGATTTTGCTTTTCCAAATAACAATAACAGCAGCAACAGTAGCAGCAAACGAACTCTGCTCACCATGTATGGCATTTGCCACATAATAACTCATTTTCCTTATCTGTAAAATAGGGATTCTCCACAACCACCCCAGGAGGTAGACCATGTAAGTGACTTGCTCCAGGTCATACAGCTACATTTTATTGGAAATTCTCCAGCTCCTCTTTGCCAAAAAGCTCCAGTGAGTAGCGGAGGGAGGGGAGTTGCTCCATCTATGAACAGCCCCCTGGCACAGACATCCTGTCCTCAGCGCAATCGCTAGCATGCATGGCAAAATCCTGTATTGCATGCCCGGGTTAAGCCATTCTAGGAGCATTCACTGAACTCTCAGAGTGGGAACGTTTATTAGGAATGCAAATACTACACTTGCTTTCTAGAAAACTTTTTTTACTTAAAAGCCTAAAAAATTCTCAGAAATTCACGTCTGGATAGAAACCCCCTCTTTTATCCGCTGCAATCTTACCCTGGCGCCTCACTTAGCAGAACCAGCCACGAGGGGGCAGTGGCGGCCGCGGAGCTAGGCCGGGCGGCAGGCTCGGCGGCTCGGCCATCGCTTGCTCTTGTCTGGCACGCGGCTCTCGGCCGTGGATTAGCGCAGCTGGGGACGTGGGAGGCCGTGGGCCCCGCCCCCGGCCGGCGGCGGCGGCGACCCAGCGCGGCAGTCTGCGCTGCGAGCTGAGAGGCGCGGAGGGCGCGACCGGCGGGCCGGGCGGAGGGGTCCGCGCTGCCTTTGGGGCTCCAGTCCGCGCGCCAGGGGGCGGGCAGCACCGCAGGTCCCTCGGGCGGGCCCCGGCTCTGGGCACCTGGAGTCGGGACTGCCCGCCGGGGCGCCGGGACCATGGCGCTGCGCGCCCGGGCGCTGTACGACTTCAGGTCGGAGAACCCCGGCGAGATCTCGCTGCGGGAGCATGAGGTGCTAAGCCTGTGCAGCGAGCAGGACATCGAGGGCTGGCTCGAGGGAATCAACAGCCGCGGCGACCGCGGCCTCTTCCCGGCCTCGTACGTGCAGGTGATCCGCGCCCCCGAGCCCGGCCCGGCCGGCGACAGCGGCCCAGGCGCCCCGGCTCGCTACGCCAACGTGCCGCCCGGCGGCTTCGAGCCCCTGCCCGCCGCGCCGCCCGCCTCCTTCAAGCCTCCGCCCGACGCCTTCCAGCCGCTGCTGCAACCGCAGCAGGCGCCGCCGCCGAGCACCTTCCAGCCGCCGGGCGCGGGCTTCCCGTACGGCGGGGGCGCCCTGCAGCCGTCGCCGCAGCCGCTCTACGGCGGCTACCAGGCCAGCCAGGGCAGCGACGATGACTGGGACGACGAGTGGGACGACAGCTCCACGGTGGCGGACGAGCCCGGCGCGCTGGGTAGCGGCGCGTACCCGGACTTCGACGGCTCTTCGTCGGCGGGCGGCGGCGCGGCCGGCCGCTACCGCCTGTCCACGCGCTCCGACCTGTCGCTGGGCTCCCGCGGCGGCTCGGCGCCCCCGCAGCACCACCCGTCGGGGGCCAAGAGCTCCGCCACCGTGAGCCGCAACCTCAACCGCTTCTCCACCTTCGTCAAGTCCGGCGGAGAGGCCTTCGTGCTCGGCGAGGCGTCGGGCTTCGTGAAGGATGGGGACAAGCTCTGCGTGGTGCTGGGGCCCTACGGCCCCGAGTGGCAGGAGAACCCCTACCCCTTCCAGTGCACCATCGACGACCCCACCAAGCAGACCAAGTTCAAGGGCATGAAGAGCTACATCTCCTACAAGCTGGTGCCCACGCACACGCAGGTGCCGGTGCACCGGCGCTACAAGCACTTCGACTGGCTGTACGCGCGCCTGGCCGAGAAGTTCCCGGTCATCTCCGTGCCCCACCTGCCCGAGAAGCAGGCCACCGGCCGCTTCGAGGAGGACTTCATCTCCAAGCGCAGGAAGGGCTTGATCTGGTGGATGAACCACATGGCCAGCCACCCGGTGCTGGCACAGTGCGATGTCTTCCAGCACTTCCTGACGTGCCCCAGCAGCACGGACGAGAAGGCCTGGAAACAGGGCAAGAGGAAGGCGGAGAAGGACGAGATGGTGGGCGCCAACTTCTTCCTGACGCTGAGCACGCCCCCGGCTGCCGCCCTCGACCTGCAGGAGGTGGAGAGCAAGATCGACGGCTTCAAGAGCTTCACCAAGAAGATGGACGACAGCGCGCTGCAGCTCAACCACACGGCCAACGAGTTCGCGCGCAAGCAGGTGACGGGCTTCAAGAAGGAGTATCAGAAGGTGGGCCAGTCCTTCCGCGGCCTCAGCCAGGCCTTTGAGCTGGACCAGCAGGCCTTCTCGGTGGGCCTGAACCAGGCCATCGCCTTCACCGGGGATGCCTACGACGCCATCGGCGAGCTCTTCGCGGAGCAGCCCAGGCAGGACCTGGACCCCGTCATGGACCTGTTAGCGCTGTATCAGGGGCACCTGGCCAACTTCCCGGACATCATCCACGTTCAGAAAGGTAAAGCCTGGCCTTTAGAGCAGATGCTGCGGAATGTGTTCAGGCTGAAAGGCATGACTGTGACGGTAGTACCTCTGTCAGTTTCTCACTTTCACTCTTCAAGTCGGGAAACCAGCAAGGAATGGGATGGCTAGGCTAGGCCGTTTCCTAGAGTGTAGGTGGATTGTCAGGCCGCTTCCTCCTTGGAGTGTCTTCCACTCAGGGAGTGAGTACTCTTCAGAATAGGTTCTGAGAATACTTTTTTTTTTGATAATGTTATCATTTTAGAGTTTGCATAGTTGAGTAATGAGCTGCTCAGATCTGTCATCTTGTGACTGGGGTAGAATTAGAAGGTGATGACCCAAAACATGTCAGACATCCATTTGACTCTGCAGTGTCTTAGCGATGGGTTTCAGAAAATGAGGAAATTTGGGGGAAGAATGGATGTCTGCAAATAAAGGTGAGTTCACTTGCACTCTCCACACCTCAATTCCTGCTCTGGTAGAGGAATTAGGATCTGTTCTCTGAATTGGGGCAGTTTAACAACTTTCCGCATAGGTTTCTTGCTTGCAGCCTTTGTAAAAGGAGGTAAAAACCTCACTGTAATTTCGGGAAAAGCTTAGTTAATTTGAGTTTGGAATCTGTTAGCCAACTGCAACTAAGAATATTAGGGAAATTACGTAGGGAAACTACATAGAATGTATAGAATGTGAGTATTGTAAGAGAGCAATGTTTCTGACATAAGAGTGAGTTAGGTATCTATCCAGTTAGAGTTGTATTAGTGGTTATTGTTTCCAACTTTCGTTAAAGCAGTGGAATTTACGTATTATTATTTTTTTAATAAAATACAGCAGTAATGCCTGTCATAACATTACTCACTAATGTGCATTCTCATGTTACGCGTTGACTGAGAGAATGGAGAGGTGTCGGAGTTAGAGAGGTGGTCTTGCCTGTGAAAGTGTTGGGGACAGTGGGCAGAGGGAGTCATCTAATCTAACTTCCTGCCTGGGGGAACCTACTTGGATCGTCAGTTCTGGCCTTCAAATGATGAGGTGCTCACTGCCTTCCTAAGTAGGCCAGGCCATTGATGAACAACCCTGATCTTTGACATGTCCTTTCTTGTATCGAATTTGAATTGTCCTCTTTTGATTGTCTTTCTGTTCCCTCGAACTGCACAAAATCTATTCCTGATCAGTGTGTCAGGCCTGCAGACATTTGGAGACAGCAGTCTCACTTCCTCTGTTTCTTTCCTTCCCCTTCCATGGACTAATCCGACTCTTACCATGGCGGGGGCAGTGGGCGGTCAAATGCCTGGAATATGTTGTTGCTGCTGCTAAAATGCGGTACTCTGAACATCAGTACTGATTTTAATAGAGAATAGTAACTTTCTTGGTAATTTACAATTTGTAAATGCAATCTAAGATTGAATTAGCTTTTTGAGCAATCACATTGCCGTTGGCTTCTGTTGAACCTGCATCTGCATTCCCTGTGCCTTTGTTGCGTAAATTATTATGAATCTTTGATTTTTTTGGCTGGTATTGGTGGGACTTTTTGAGCCTTTAATGCAGGACCTTAACATTTAAATTCCATTTTGTTACTTAATTCTGGACCCACGCTGGCTGCCTTTTTTATAAATTTCTGTGAGTTTATGCAAATTGCAGGTAAGTAGTTGAAACAGTGTAACCAAGTACAGATGCCTGGACACCTGCACCGGGCTGCAGGTGTCTGTCTGCTCGAGGTTGGTATCAGTTCATCCACTGGTTTTACTGTCATTCAGGCCATGCATTCAGCCTTTGTCCAGTTCTCTGCTGTTGAAATTATGTATTAGAAAAGGTACAGTGTTTGTCCTAAGGTCTGTTTTGAGTTTACCCCGGTAATCTACTTCGTCTATTAAACCATCTAGTTTATTTTTTTAAATCTTAGAACTTGAATTGTCTGCTGTTGCTTGGGATTTGAAAAACCTCCTTCACTAAAACCAGTATCATTTGATTGGCTTAAACAGATTCAAGGATACTAAACATAATCTCTAGGAACTTCGGAAAGAACACCAGTTGATACTCAATATAGTTTGTTTCTACTGTAACCTTGGTGTGTAATGTACAGTGAGCCTATGTCCCTAGATGACATGTCTTTAGAATGTACTGCCATTTAAAGACACAGTACACAATACTTGAGGCTAAAAGCATTTGCTTACAGCCAGTATTTATCAAGGATGCTAGGTGTTGGCAATTTTTAGAAGTACAGAGAGACAAACATCATAAGCTTTTTGAGCATATTCAGGACTTGTGATTGTAAAGAGGAGCGTAACTGCCGTGTACCCTTACCTTAACTACACAATTGCTATTGGAATGAATCTTTTTCAGTCTGAGCACTTGGGGATTTTGTATACTGGTTTTGATTTGTTTTTTTTTTCCTGCAAGTTCTCAAAGCCAGGACTTTTGAGAAGAGAACAACAACAACAAAAGACAAATAAAAATCTTAAGCAGTTTAACCGATCTTTTGTTGTATTTGTTCTAAAGTTTATATTTCAACTTCAGAGAGAAATGTGAGAATTCAAAAAAAGTTCAAACTGATTATTTCACTTCTTGAGTTCTCACTGTGTAAAAGAAAAGCAGTTTCACTGCTTTGAAGTTTTACATGTTCTAATCATATATTAGGAGGTCCACATTGAGTTGAGATAGACCATGAGTAGAAAGTGTAATTTAAAGAAGTTATGAAGGAGAGTTAGACTTTTTTTTTGGTCTTAATTCTTGGGGGAAAGGAAAGCAATATCAGGCTTCTTTGAGCTTTTTTCTTGTCCAGAAGACTGCTGTGGTCAGTCACCTTTTGAAGTGTTCTAGACCTGTGGTATTTGATGGTGTATCCATGAGCCACAAGTGGCTATTTCATTTTAAAATAAAATAGAATTAAAGATTCTTGCCTCAGTTACCCTAGCCATATTTCAAGTGCTTAATAGCTAGTGGCTGCCCTGTTGGACAACAGAGGTATGGAACTTTTCCATCATTGCTGAAAGTTCTATTGGACAGCGCTGTGTTAGACACTTGGCTGTAGTTTAACTATCGACCTTGTCATAAGTTTCTTCAGCAAATTAGTTATCTTTTAATGTACTTTCTTAATAGTTTTCTTTTTACTTAGTCATCTCATGGCATCTCCTCCTTCTCATATTGGCTTAATAAAACCTGGAAAGGGAAGCAGCTCCTGCTATATCCCTCTTTATAGAACTTCCCAGGCATTCAGCCATGACTAACGTTTCAGTGGAGTGAGCATCTGCTTACAGCCTGTCTTCTTCCATCCATTCAGAAAGCACAGTGGTCTCTGGGTGGATGTCTGAGGCCACCCTGATGAGGACCTAAATACAGGATGAGGGTGGAAAATTCAAATACTCTTACATGTAGAGGGTTGGCATTTTTCTGACTATAGTCCATGCTGAAATCATTGCTTAGACTAATAATGGTTTTAGTGTAAGTACTTCCTGCAAAAGTGAAGAAAGCCATATGGTTCCTTCAGCTAAAAGAGAATTGTAGAATTTTAATTTTTTCATCAACTAATGGAGTCTTAAATAAACAGACCTATTTAGGTTAATGGAGTTGAGCAAAGGGAGAAGGCAGTTTGCTGTAGTCTGAAGTACCTTAGATGGGAATTCAGAATCTGTTTGAATTTTATTTGCAGTTTGCTTTGACCTAGCAGGAATCCCTTCAATTCCTTGTTCATAGGCATAGGCAGTGCATGGTTATCACTGATGTGTAACCCCTGTGGGCTTGATTTTCTTTCCTTGAAATGACAGCATTTTATCTTCTCTCTATCATTGCTTCCTTCAGTATGCTGATGTTGGTGAGTTTGGTAGTATTTAGAATATACTTTATTATCGGTCTTTTAACTATTCAATTTTGTTTCCAAAGATATGATTTATCTTAATACTTAGTAAAGCTAAATCTGGATTGGCAGCAAGTTGTGGTTTAAAAGCTTTAGGCTTATCTCTTGGGGGCTATTGCAAAAAGGAAAGAATGTAAGAGATTATGAAAAATGTTGGTTTCATCTTTGTTTATGAACATGGACTAGATAGTTGGAGGAAGTTACTTACAGTGAAATTCCTTTATTGCAAAGAAAAGGTATAAAATCATGTTAAATTGATTTGTTGGTAAAACCTAGTTTGAGCTGTGTGAAGCAGGGAGGCAGAACTAGATAAACAAACAGGCAGTCCTGTTTTCTGTACTCTTGAATATGCTGAATCTACTTCATTGCTCTCTAAGTGTTCCAGATGGAGGCTGCTTTTCAATAAAGAATAGCCCCAGGACCTCAGGAATGGTACACCGGTAGTGGGCCTGTCAGCCTTGCAGGGTAGAATTTCACCATTGTGCTCCCTTTTACCACTAGTAGGGTTGGCCTGATGTCCCCCAGACAGTAATTAAAGATAGCTGGAGTGGGGCAGGGCACCATAGGTAAGGCTGGGCTGCACCGAGACCTTCCCTGTCTGCTCCTGGGGCTAAAAATAGCCCTGAGAGGGTGGTGCCAGGAAGACAGAAAAGCTCTAAGAAGCTGGGCTGTTTGTAAATTCATCCTTATTTTGAAACCTCTGGGCTAGAAATTGAGGCCGTTCATCCTTTTTTTTTTCTTGTGAGCCTCACAGGCGAATTGGTTTTATTGCTTGCAAATGACATCATACACTCTTAGTTTCTTCTCCACTGGAATCAAGTACTGTCTGAATAATTGGGAAACATTCATTTGAGTTTCCTTTTTTTTTTTAATTTCAAAATACTAAGGGGATACAAATGTTTTAAGTTACATGGATCGTTTTTTGTAATGCTTGAGTCATTCATCCTTTTTGTTTTAGCCCCGTCTTTGTTAAACCCATTTCTCCTCTCCCCTACGCTCCACCCCCAGCTGTTTTCTAGAGACTTTATTTCTAGCCTCACTCTTTGCCCTAGTTTGTGTTTTCTTAGTGAAAATAAGGTAACCTTTGGGGATTTTGAAATAGATGACTCAGTTCCTTAGCTAAAATGTAAATGTAACCGGCCAAGGACAGTCTTGGGTATGAAGCTAGGTGGGGACACTGCTTACGTTACACTGTCAGTGGTTTCTCAGACATCTTTTTTGAGCCATGAAGCCTTCCTCATAATCGCTCTGGGAAGCCCAAGCCCTCTCCGCTACACTGACCGCAACAGAGCTGAAAGGAGCAGAGGCCCTACCCTCCCACCCACGTTCTCCCAGTAACTCTTGGAGCCCGTGGGCTCAATTGAGCTTTCCTCTTTATTCAGAAATGTCATCTGGTCTGGTCATCTTATGATTTCCAAGCATAATGGTGGAACCCAGACAACTGAGAAGTTCTGTGATTCACTTACAAAGATGACACTTCCCTTAAACTGTGTTTCTTTTCTTTAGGCTGAATAAAAACTTATTGTTGTATTGTCTCTAAGTATTTTTAAATCAGCATTTAAATATCAAGTTTGGACTGGGCACATTGGCTTGTTCCTGTAATCTCAGCACTTTGGGAGGCTGAGGCAGGAGTATTGCTTGAGCCTAGGAGTTAGAGACCAGCCTGAGCAACACAGGGAGACCCCATCTCTACTAAATTTTTTTTAAAAAAATTAAGCTGGGCAGGTGGCACGTGCCTGTAGTCCCAGCTACTCGGGAGGCTGAGGCAAGAGGACACTTGAGTCCAGGAGTCTGAGGCTGCAGTGAGTTATGATCAGGCCACTGCACTCCAGCCTGGGCAACAGCAGGAGACTGAAAAGAAAAAAAAAAAATCAAGTTTTGTTTTGAAGCTCCATGATGTTGTTAACTAAATGACTGTCACGAATAAAAGAGCACAGCAATGCTTAGCCCTGTTTGATGAGATTATATCCAGAAGACACACCTGTACCATTTGACATCCCACGCAGTCTAGAATCTGGCTGCTCCACCGGTGGATGGATTAGACTCTGTTGGAGCCTCAGTGAGTTCTAGGACTAGCGATAGAGACAGCTCAACCAACCGCTGGGGCAGTGCCGAGTGCCACATTGCTGAGAGCTGGAGGATGGGCCAGTCCACCTCTGGAGACAGCTCCCCAACGCTGTGCCAGGGAGAGGGAGCTGAGTTGGCCGTGCCAGTGAAGGAGCTGCTTGCCAAGCCAAGAAGTCACCTATGCAGAGTCTCACTGCTGTGGGAGCAGGCCTGTCTGTGGACCAGTGTGGGCTCTTGGGGGTCAGTGCATGGGTGTGGGGGAGCTTTGGACAAGTTATTTTAACCTCTCTGACTCTCAGTGCTCTCTTTGGCCAAGTGAGAGCACTTCCTTACATAAGAATGAAATATTTTGGTTCATTGTAGCTACTCACTAAATGTTTAATTTTGAAAAGTAGAAAGGTGCTTTAATTTATTTTTTTGTAGAGATACGATCTTGCTGTGTTTCCCAGGGAGTCTCAAACCTTGGCCTGAAGTGATCCTCCTGCCCCAGCTTCCCACATTGCTGCGATTACACGCATGAGTCTCTGTGCCTGGCTGAAAGGTGCTTTTAAAAGGGGAGGCACCCTCCTTTAAAGATAGTTCCAGTAATCTTATCCCTCGTGGCAGCCTGTGACTACCCCAATTGCAGACACAAGTACAAAAGCCCAAGGAACCTTCAGTCTAGCTATTAAATATATATTTTAATCAGGTTGTCCTGTATTGCACACCAGAAGTACTGGTTAACAGAGGGATAAATGTGGATCTTGTTTGGAGTCACTAGTTTGTTGTTCATGTAAAAGAGTGTATGTAAGTTGTTTCCTGCCAGCCTCCCTCCACCCCTGCCCCCATTATTTGTGTTCTGGCAAAAATCACTTTAACATTTCTGAGCTTCAGTTCCCTCATCTGTAAATACAAGGTTCATGATTTCCTAAGTACCATTTTGTTGGTTGACTGTTTTTTTTCTTAATAACATCAGTTCTAATTTGAAAATAAAATACTCTTAAGTATGTAGTAAACATTTAGACATTGTTTCAGGCTGGTTTTAATAGTGTTCTATCTGCTTATGTGACTTTGTAATCTGGGAGCATGAATATCCTTTATCAATTGATGTGAAAGAACATTTATGCACATTTAGTTCGTATCGGCAAACACGCATGGTGGGATTACGCCACCAGGTGCCTCAAATGTGAAAGTCATTCGTACTTGTCCTCCTGCCTGCTGGTGAGCGCTCCCTGTGTTCTGAAGCTGCAGAGTGGTAGACAGCCGAAACAGCTTCTCTCTGAGGCTAATAAGGGATGTTATTAATAGGACCACCAAGGAGATACATTGTAATGGTTTTTTGGTCCTGCAAAACAGACTTCCGTTTGAGTGTTTAAAACTGTCTTCTCTCCAAAAGTGGAAACAATCTGATGTTGATTTTATTTTTATAGTTTGATTAAACTTCAGTGTGAATGAGTTTTAGTCCACATGTCATTTCTGTCCGTTTTCTTAGAATTTTTTATCTCTCACTGTGATTTGACTTCCCTCTTCTGCTAAAGAAATTATATGTAGGCCAGGTGCGGTGGCTCACGCCTGTAATCCTAGCACTCTGGGAGGCCGAGGCGGGTGGATCGCTCAAGGTCAGGAGTTCGAAACCAGCCTGAGCAAGAGCGAGACCCCGTCTCTACTAAAGAATAGAAAGAAATCTGGACAACTAAAAATATATGTGTGTGTATATATATATATAAAAATTATATGTATTATTTAGCAGGTAAGGAGACGTTGATTAGGGAGGGGAGCTAAAATCATTAGATTTATTTATAGGACCTTCTAAAAGCTACACCTGAATTTATTCAGCAAATATTTACGTGCTCATCATCGTCCAGGCATTATTAACGATGCTAGGGTTGCATCAGTGACCAAAACAAGATCACCGCCCTTGTGGAGCTCGCATTCTAGCAGGGTGGAGACACACAATGAAAAACAAACACAGGAAGTAAATTATAACGTATGTTGGAATGTAGTATACAGTAGGAGAAAAAAGTAGAGCAGGGAAAAAGGGCATGGGAGGCAGCATGAAGTGTTAATAAAAAGGATGGGCAAGTAGGTGTCATTGAGAAGATGAGTTGCAAGCAGAGACCTGCAGGAGGTGAGAGTTAATGCAGGCATATGAGAGGGGAGCTTTCCAGCAGAGGCTACAGCTAAAGCAAAGGCCCTGGGGTTGGCATGTGCCAGGCAGAGAGAGGAACAGCAAGGAGGGCAGGTGGTTGGAGCTAAGAAGATCCTAGTAGGAGATGAGGTCGTGGAAGGTCTGATTTGTAAGGCTTTGCAGACCCCTTGGAATAAAAGCATAAGTCAGATGGAAACAATTGCAGAGTTTTGAGCCAGGGGATGACATCCAACTGGACATTTTAACAGACTTATTCCTGTTGTGTTGAGAATAGAGTTGAGGGGGTGTCAAAGATAGGAGCAGGGAGCCAGCCAGAGACTTCTCCAGTAATCCAGGTGAGAGATGCTCCTGGCGTGGACCAGGGTGGAGATCATGGGTGAGGGGTCCCACTCTGGATACGTTTTAGAGATAGAATCAGCAGGTTTTCCCGAGGCATGGAATGTGGCATGTGAGAGAAAGAGGAGTCATCAGAGGAGTCATCCAGGGTGACACCATGGTTTTTAACCTGATCAACAATAAGAATTGCTAGAACAGGCGTGGGGATGGGCAATCAGGATTTTAGTTTTATCCTTTTAGATGGATTTGGCTCCCGTATTCCATTCCAGGTCTTCCCCACCCCAACACAAGCACAGTCAAGCTTTGGCTCTACTCCCCTTTCTTGGAGTGTCCCATTCGGAGACTGGTCTTTTTGTGAGTAATCATACGCAGTGCTCGGTCACGTGTTAATGTGGTCATGTTTTTATGTTCTTTTATCATATAGCTGCACCATTTTACACATGCACTGTAAGTACTTAATAAATGCTTGTTGAATTAATAAAGTAGGCACTCTTCTTCTAACTATTTCTTGGTTGATTTTGAGATAGATGTCTTCTGTGATTTATAAAATGTTTTTGTTTTTTCATTTATATGGTGATGGATAACAATTTAAAAGTGTACAAGAAATAAAGATACGATCTGGATGTGTTTTATGATGAAGCCATTTATTAACATGTGAAAATGATTTAAAAGTCTTAGGTATCTATGAAATGACTTTCAAAATTCACTGGGGAAAGAAGAGGAAGTTTTAAAATTCTGTCTTTGATGCCAGAGAATTAATATTATATTCCTCATGATTTCACTTTATATTAATTTTTGGTGTTTTAACTTACATGCACACACACATATATATACACTCTCCTCTGTGGTAAGCTTTAATTATAATACATTCACAGGAGTCCCTTTGCTTAATTCAATGCACAGCATCCAAAGAGAGAGCATTCACATTCAAATCAATGCTGATTGACGTGGCTACCTGGAGCACTGAGCCTAGGTGTTGAGCAGTAGGTACTTGCCCTCATGGAAGGTTCAGTTCCATGAGGGAGGTAGGATGTGTGCACAGAGAACTGAAATAAAAGTAGATTTAACTAAGTGCTGAGAGTAAGAGAGTGCATGGGAGTGCAGAGGATGGAGAGTAATTTTCCATTTGTGTTGGCTTGGGTGGGTAGCATTTGGTTTTCCCCTTGAAAGATGGTCATGGTTTGACTTTTGGAGCAGTGGAGGTGGAAAGTACACCCTTGGTCTTAAAGATGCTTTAGGATAGCTTTAATAAGCATGTAGTAGTTCATAAGCCAGACACCCAGTGCTTAGGTCAATGAGGGAGACTGTCACCATATAGTGTGACACACAGTCATGGACACGTGCCATCATGTGACATAGGACAGAGGAGGGAGTAATTATAAGGAGTGGATGGGAGGGTTCAGGGCAGTTTCTGCCAGTCTCAATCTAAGAAGAGGTTGAAAACAATTGGAAGTTTGCCAGGCTGGCAGAGTGGGGGAAGGGCACTCTGAGCTGAGGGAACCATATGGGGCGCGGCCTTGGCTGCCTCTCACATCAGCTGTGGAGTGGTTATAGCAGAAAATCGGGCTGCTCCCTGGACCTATTGAATCAGAATGTCTGTGCTGCCTAGACATTGGTGTTCTTCGAAAAGCTCTTCATGTGTTTTTGATGTGCTGGATTGATAGCTGCCATTGGAGGTGATGGAGGAAACATCACGGACGATCAAACAGGTGGTTGACAAGGTCAGTCTCACACTTCAGATGCACAGGTCCTTGTGGCAGGTGTAAAGTGAAAGGGAGAGCTCTTGGAATAATTCAGCAAGACATGATAGAATCCTAAATAGGGGTGGTGGGGTGGGGAGGAGGAGGCAGAAGGGGCTGCTTGCTTACAGGAGTGGGGAAGGGGTGGGGAAGGGGCCGGGAAGAGTATAAAACGACCTGTAGACTAGGGACTGAAGTCACCAACAGAGATGCTTGGGGAATGGCATGGAGCAGGGGTCTGCCACCTACAGCCCGAGGGCCAGATGTGTCCAGGTGCCTGTTTATATAACACTTGAGCTAAGAATGGTTTCTAAATTTTAAAATGATTCCATTTTTAATGGTTATGTAAGTACCTACATAATAGCCTCAATTTTGCTTCTTCCTGCAAAGTCTAAAATGTTTACTATCAGCCCTTAAAATGTTTGCTGACCCTTGACTTGGAGAATAAGCAGGGTAAGTAAGTGGGAGCGGTGATAGTAATTGCTGTTTATTGAGTACTTGCTATGTGAGTGGCAGTGTTCCAGGCACGGTATATGCACTGTGTCTTAATTCCATGCAGAAGTGGGTATGACAACAGAGTGCTTGTGAGCATGGCCTAGAACCACGTGGGTTTGTGTTCCTGCCAGCTTCACTGTGTAACTGTGGGCCATGAACTTATCTTCTCTCAGCCTCAGTTTCCTGTTGTGTAACATGGAGTAACTGTCTTACAGTATTAGTACCTAATCATTCGTAAGCATTAATTATTATCTATTGTGTTAGTTTCCTAGGGCTGCTGTAACAAATTACCACCAACTGCGTGGCTTAAAACAACAAAAACTTATTCTCTTACAGTTCTAGAGACTGGAAGTCTGAAATGAAGGTGTCAGCAGGGCCATGCTCCCTCCAGAGGCTCTAAGGGAGCCGTTTTCTTTGACTCTTCCAGCTTGTGGTGGTTTCTAGCAATCCTTGGTGTTCCTTGGCCTGTAGACGCATCACTCCAATGTTTGCCTCCATTGTCACGTGCATCCTCCCTGTGTGTCTCTCTCTGTGTCTCCTCTTTGTTTAAGGACACTGTTCCTACTGGATTTAGGGCCCACTATAATCCAGAATGTCCTATCTCAACTAATTGCATGAGCAGTGACCCTATTTCCAAATAAGGTCACAGTCATAGGTTCTTGGTGGATAGGAATTGTTGGAGGGCTACTATTAAACCCACAGGGTTCTTAACTCCCCTAAAGGAGTGTTACCTGCTTTTGGTGGCTGTGAAAACTGAGGCTCAGGGAAGTTAAGTGATTTCCAGAATTATCTATCTAATAAGGAGAGCCAGGATTTCAGTGCTTTTTTTGCCTTGACTTGAGACTGTTGCTCCTTAATGCTACATAATACCTAATGTGCTTGCTAGAAATTAACTTTTATTCTACAGGCAGTCAGCAGACACTACAGGTTTTAAACTAAAGAGTGACATCTTAATCATAATCAAAATCACTAACCTACTTTGAGGACTTACTGGGTACCAGGCATGGTACTTTGTGTTTTATATTCATTATGTCTATTTAAACTTCATAGGCGCTTTTGACGTAAATACTCTTCCTATCCCCACATTGCTAACAGAAACTGAGCCACAGAAATTTAAACTGAGTTCTTGGAGGCATCCTTCCCTGGTGCAGCCTGGCTCTCCAGGGCAGGGCTTTAGGAAGTTCTTCCTGGTGGCGGTGCACAGAGATGAGGAGGCCCTCAGAGTGGCCCAGGTGAGAGAGTGGCTTCAGAAAGGAGCAGGTGGCCTGGAAGCAACTGCTAGGTGGGCTGGTGGGATGTGGCGAGGGGCTGTCTCTCCTGAGGGGTCCGGTGCTACCTTTGAGGTTTTCAGTTCGAGTGATAGAGCGGGGAAGCCAGTGGTAGAAACAGGCAGGCAAAGAGGAGGAGTGGAATTAGAAGGAAAGACAAGGAATAGGGCTGAAGGGAGTCTTAGAAAATCTTAGTTTCCAGGTCTTTTATAGTATTTAGTTATGTTGATGTTCGTGATTTTCACAAAAGTCACTTAGTCTGCAGAAGACATCGTTAACTAAATACTAATAGGTATTCACATGGATAATCCATAAGTTTTCACGTTTTACAACTCTTGTGTATATATTAAAACTTGATACATTTTTAGGTGCCTTGTTTTGTGTTTAGTTGGTTGTTTCTGCTCTCATGCAAGGAAGTGCAGACGTGGCCAGGGTAAGGACTGGTAGCCACCAGACACCTGGTCCCTGCCTGCACAAGGAAGCAGGAAAACCACGGCGTGGAGGGGGTGGGGGGTGTTGTTAAGTTCAAAACAGCTGATTTCGGAATTATCTCCAAAGCTTCGTGATCATTAGGCGAGTGAAGCGCCAGTGGTGGGCGCCACAGTGGGTGGCACTGAGGAAAATGATGAATGCTTGTGCCACTCACCAGTTAGTACCACCATCACTTAAGTAGCTGTTTGTCACAACAGGGTTTACAATTTCAGTTAAAAACTAGACATTATTTGAGAACAGTACTTGCAAAGAAGAAATACGTTCTTTGAGAATACTCTCCTAGCTGCAGCGTAGCCTTCACAGACTCTGGGGTCCTGTAGGGGCCCTGGCTCTGCGCATGGAGCCGTCTCTTTTCTCAAGAGTAGGTGCCACTTTGCTGTCTTCTTGCCCGGGATACAGGGGCTCGTCTGTTTAGCAGCTTCTATTTTAATTTAGTTTAGCTTGGGTCTCCCTTTATCTTTCTAGAAAAAAAGAAAATAAGGCTTTCCCTTTAATTACAGGTAGTTTTCAAAGTTCACTCCACCGAACCCAAGTGCTGGCAGGTTGCAGACATATCTAATGCCGCTTTGTCTGTGCAGACCAGTATCCATGCACGTACAAGGTAACAAAAGAATTAGGCAGTTAGGAATTTTGAACTGCAGGCCAGACATCAGTTGTGTTCTCTGAATTTAAGCCATTATATGGACGTTACTATACCAAATCAGTTTTTTAAAGTTTTATTGTATATTCATTGTTATCAAAGATACTATTTCTACTTCATTTTACTAAAATTCTGTGGGTATCACATCTTTGAGTAGAGAAACAATATATACTTTTCTTGTCTTTCCTATTCTTGGATTTTAAAGTCTTCATCTGTACTCACTTGACCATAGACAAATCAACATTTTCACCATTGTTATCCAAAGACTGTTCTGAAATAAAGACAAAACTGTGTTTACAGAACTCTTAAAACTATCACTCTAGTAATTTCATTACATATTTAATATTCATTATAAGCTAAAACACAGAACTTTTGTATATATAAATTTGCCCAGCAATGAACAGTTTGACATACAATTGTGTCATTTCCCTCTGCATTTTTGGAACAAGGTGAACTACGCGAGGGGGAAAAATACATATATCTGTCTATCTATCTACCTATCTGTTTATGAATGGTGAGTAAAAGCAATCCTGTTTTAAGGTGTTTACACTTAAGCGAATGTTTTTATTCATCCTGAATGTCATCCTGCTCTTAGACGTTAGATGATTGCTGAAGGAAGCTGTAAGAGCTACTTAATTAGGATCTAACAAGGCTTTAACCTAGAACAAACTCCTTACTGTTTCTTCAAGGAGTAAACCAAGCTTAGAGGGCTGAATTCTTTTTTTTTTTTTTTTGAGACAGAGTCTCACTCTGTTGCCCAGGCCAGGGTGCCATGGCTTTAGCCTAGCTCACAGCAACCTCAAACTCCTGGGCTCAAGCGATCCTCTTGCCTCAGCCTCCCGAGTAGCTGGGATTACAGGCATGTGCCACCATGCCCGGCTAATTTTTTTCCTGTATATTTTTAGTTGTCCAGCTAATTTCTTTCTATTTTTAGTAGAGACGGGGTCTCGCTCTTGCTCAGGCTGTTCTCGAACTCCTAAATTCAAACGATCCACCCGCCTCGGCCTCCCAGAGTACTAGGATTACGGGTGTGAGCCACCGCGCCTGGGTGAGGCCTGAATTCTTTAAATGATTATTATTTTTTTTAATCATCAAGCAACCGTTGCTTTTCCCCCCTTTTTGCAATATATTGTCCTTGGCTTGACCCTCTTACCTCCTTTTAAAAATGGTTTTAAAGTTTTCTTCGTCATTTATTATATTTATTCAAATATAATTGAAAGTGAATTTTAAATTAATTTATCTTTGCATCTTGATAGTTCTTGGCCTTAAGTATGTTTAGTCCCTTCAAAAAATTGCTTTCGCTACTCAAATTCAGTTATCAGTATTTGTACCCTCCAGAGTTTTATTAATGTGTTTATTAATGTGGCCACTTAGTATGACCTGATGCACGAATAGAACGTTGAGGGTCTGGAGGTGGTTTGTGGGCCGCTCATCCCTGAGACGGTAGGCTGGTGGGGTGGCGGGGGTTGGCCTGCGGGTGCTGTGCTCTGTGTGTTGAGGCTGACCTTGGGGGCTTTGAGATCTCCGTGGGTGAGACAGTCCCCATCAGGCCATGTGCAGGTGAACCACCTCAGTTGGGCAGACCCAGGTTCACGTGCAGCTAGACACTGTTAGTAAAATTATTCAGCTTTGCTAAGCTTCACTTCTGCCTCTGAAAATGGGGCGATGGTGGCTTTTCTTTCAGGGTTAAAGAGAAGAAAATAAGACATGCAAAGTGCAGAGCACAGATTTGCACAGAGAAGGTGCTCCTGTGTGATTATCACCCGCATGGGCAGCCATCCTACCTCTCTGTTGGGTGAATGTTGGCCTTGGTTTTTTGAGACATTTTACTCAAAAGAATATTAAAAAGTAAATATGGAAGCAGAGAGGGATGGGGACCAAAAGGGAGGAAGGAAAGGGGAGGGAAGAAGTTAGGGGAGTGAGCAGGGAGCTGGGAAGGTGGGGGTCTGGAGGCCAGTGGGGAGGGGAAGAACCACATGGGCCACATTGACCCGATTAGCATCTTCTTTCAACATTTTACACGTACAAGGGAATGAAGAAAAACAGGCTGAGTTCAGTCTGGAGCGATTGTCCCTGGCTGTCCCTGCTGCCCTTCAGCCTGTCTCCTGCTCTGTCCCTTATACCAGGGCTTCGGTTTTCTGGGGAAAGGCCTTGGGAAAATAGGAAATCTAGTTAATGTTTTTGACACACACACATTTATGATTTCAAAATTAAATAAAAAAATTAAATTTTTTTTTTGGTTAAAGGGAGAAAGTGTCTCCTTTGGATTCCTGTTGCTTAGTGACTGGGCCTTTTGTATAATCAGTCCCAGGAGGGACAAAACATACTGAGAATAAGAGATTTGGTTGAGGAAAGGAAGACAAAGTTCAGGTGCAAGAACCGGACAGGGTTGGGTTGGGAGCCCTGCGGGCCTGAGGAGAGGGGAAGAGGAGCAGAAAGAGGGCAGACTGGGAGGAGGCCAGACAATGTATTTAAAGGAGGGCAGGGCCCTGCCTGGCTAAATGCCTGAGGCAGGACAGTGTATGAGGGGTTTCCATTCCTTGTCTCACTTTGCTAGGTCTGAAGTTACTAGGAAAGTTGTTCCTCCCTGCAAACCAGAAGCAAAGGAACATCGGCAGTTCAGTTTAGTGTCGTACAAATGCATTTGCCGGTGTGCTTGTTAGTTCTGCCTGCAGTGGCTTCTTAGTATGTGCTGCTGGACTAGATGACACCAGACCTTCACTACTCTCATTTTAGAAGAAAAACAGTGACATTGGAATGCTTCTTCGGCGTCAGTTTTTACTGATGGAAATAGTTTAATGATACACTGTGTGAAATAATGTGATGCTTTTGAAATTGATGCTGACTTCCTGGATCATAATTCATTTATAATGGTTTTTAAAATTTGAGCCCTTTAATAATATTAATGAACCTTGTCATATGATTATATTCTTTTGTTTTAATTGTTTTATATTCATTGCAAACTGAGTAATATAATCCTTCAAAATTGAGTACATATGTATTATAAACAAGGGTACAGTTCTTTCTTGCTTTGCGCTTTCCAGCCTGAGCATGATCTAAAACATTGGTAACATACAAAGAAAAAAGGTAGGAGGGAGTGGAAGTGAATTTAGGACATTACATTAGATTTCCGTGGAGCTGGGATGGGTGATGGAAAAGTGGGGCAAAATGCCTTTCTCTGGGCCTTGGCGATTGCAGTAAATATGAAAATAAGCCCTGTTAGGAATTGTGCGTGAGTGTCTAGGAGATTTTATTAATAACAGGTCCTAAAGCAAAGTAAAAATATTTGTTTATGCCTGTAATCCTAGCACTCTGGGAGGCCGAGGCGGGAGGATTGCTTGAGCTCAGGAGTTTGAGACCAGCCTGAGCAAGAGCGAGACCCCATCTCTACTATAAATAGAAAATAAATTGGCCAAACAACAAAAAATAGAAAAAAAAATTATCCAGGCATGGTGGTGCATGCCTGTAGTCCCAGCTACTTGGGAGACTGAGGCAGGAGGATCGCTTGAGCCCAGGAGTTTGAGGTTGCTGTGAGCTAGGCTGACGCCACGGCACTCTAGCCCGGCAACAGAGTGAGACTCTGTCTCAAAAAAAAAAAAAAAATGGTTTAAATTTTCCTTTTCACTCTCAAATGTAGAAAGGGAAGGACCCTTTTCACCAGAGTGTAGCAGCGTTAAGTCCCGTCCCAGGCCTGATAACGCTCATCCACTCAGTCTGTACCTACAAAGAGGACGTACCAGTCTCCTGAACAAGGACTCCCTGCTTGGAATGGTTGACAGGCAGGTAGAAACGGTGGCTTCTTTGCCACGAATTAGCTGTGGGACTTGGAACAAACTACGCAGCCTCTTGTTCGTAAGATTGAGAGAATTGCATCAAAAATTCTTATACAGCCCTTTCAGCTTTAAGGAAAAAAAAAAAAATCTGGGAACTAAGTCTGCCATTCTCACCTGGGACTCAGCTCTAGCTCCACTTCCCCAGAGGGTGTCTTGTCACAAATGTCCTCAGGGCTCCTGCTCCTCCTCTAGGAATGAGGACATTAGTTCTGAGTGACCTTTCTATCCTGGGAAGGAATTCTAATAATTTGCCAAACTTATTTAATAACTAAATTGAATGCCCAACTGAAACTTCATTCTCAACCTGTAAACCTTTTTTTTAGGAGGGGCTTTCTCTGTTCCTTTTTGTCCTTAATTGAAATGGGCTAGAGGCTCAGCCTGGCACCCTGCAGGGCAGCCTGGCTTCCTTTGGCCTGTTCGGGATGACAGTAAATGGATGTGGTTGAAATATATTGCCTCATTTTCAATAATACTGTTTCCTGTCCTTCAAATGCATTTGAAGAATTTATTTTCAGTTGTGTAACTGGGGGAGGCTGCACTACTTCATGTGTTACCTTCTTGTAAGTAGTATTTTTCTAGTAGTTTCTACTAGTTTCTGGTAAGTAGAATGTGACTACTTCATAATTGTTTTTAAGGATACATCCACGCTGCTCTGTGTTGCCAGCCTGTTCTTATTTAATCTCAGAACTTAGTACTTGCCCACGTTTTCTTTTTGTAATAAAAACTTAATATGCCCGTGTTATTCCAGATCCAACTAACTGATGTCTGTTGGTTAGCCCAAGAAGCAGTTTCGTAGCTATATAGTGCCATCATCCTTCTAAAATGTTTTTCTCTCTGATTGCTCCTGTTTGTTACTCTCTTTTTTAAAACTGTTGCCCTGTGAGTATCTCCCGGCCTTTTGTTTGTTCTAGCAGTGACGCCTTTGACCTTACACTTCGCTGTATAATTTCTCCCCCTGCTCTTTCATTTCCCTCTCCTGTTTTGAAAGCAGTGTGGCAATATGATGTTTGTGAGGGGGGGGGTGCTGGGGGCAGGTTCCTGCTAAATGAGCCACTGAAAAATTAGAGCTTTTGAAACCTTTGCCTGTTTTTGTATTGATTCCATGATTAAAATGTGTGGTCCCTTTGTTGTTTAGATTCTGGGCAACGTTTTTAGGCTCTTATTTACACTCCTCTTGGGTTTGGTAAAAAATTCAGTACAGCTGAGAGAATGCTTACAAGATGCTGTAATGCTTTGTTATAGCTCTGCAGCTGGTGGTACCTCTGCAGTTTCTTAAGCAGCTACGAATTACTTTAATTTTTAAAGCTATCCTAGAAGTAGCAAGTCTGTAATGATCTTAACTCTGCCCCCATAGTTTTCTTCTCCAACATGCTAGACCTGAATGAAAATTCTGCTGTTTCTGCCTTCTGGTAATATTTAAAATTGTGAATATGAAAATATGTGAAGTCTAGAAATATGTACAGATAATTCCCAGTTTGAGAATTGTCAAATCAACTGTGAGAACCTAGCCATTTGTAACAAACCCAAATTCTAATTCTCATAATAATGGTCTTTCACTTAACGTCTAACCAATGCTTGTAATGTTGTTTCTATTAGAAAAATATGTTTCCACTTTCCTCTTGAGTGAACTCCGAGTTTAGGAGCTTAGTGGAAAGCTTCCTGGGAACCCTAGAAAGTAGTTCTGTGTGTCAGCCCCCAAGTGTTAAAACACCCTTGCTGTTTGTTCGTGTGGATAGCTTGAACTGTTCAAAAGATGTCACACTTTTTTTCTGTTTACTCCTAGTCAGTAAACTAGTAAATTAACTTCTATAATTAGCTTACCTTTTTCATAGGGAGAAAAACACATTAGTACCCTGTTTGTTAAAATGTGTATAGGAAAAAACTAATTGGAAGGTTGTGAGATGAATTTTTTAAAAATGTAAATCTTAAATTCTCCTTGGCTCTATTAGTATGTACACTTAGTGGGCTTAAAGGTATTAAATGCTAAAAGGTCCTTAGGCATCAGAGAGATTTTAATACTAGTTGCTGTATCTAAGGGTTTTGAAAGTGTATGCCAGTGTGGTAAGTTGTGAAAACTTAATACTTGTCCATTTTTAAATTGATTGTTATAGATGCACATCCACAACTCTATATGATAGAACGTAGTTTTTTAAAAATATGATGAGCCAATTTGGAGTTTGACAAGCTGTACCTTAGTGACATTCACACAGCTCTGGGCCAGATTTCAGAGCTTCTCCATGCTGGGCTCTGATCTCTGGTGAAAAGCGAGAGTCTACTGACTACGACAAGTAGTACTTGGAGAATATCACCAATGTAGGCAACCGCCATTACACAGATCAGAATCTGGACAGGATAGGACCCTGTGTGCTTGTCCTCTGGGTTTGAACATTGGACTATGGCTTCCTTGGGTACCTTAGGTTGAAATCAGATGAAAAAATAGTCAAATCACATGAGATTTTTGTCTTTTAATTTCCTGTTGTCTTTTTACCATTTTTAAACATGTATTGCATCATTTAATATTCTCAGTTGTCTTTTTGAAAATTTTTTTTCCTTTGGTTCTACCTCCTATACTCTCCTGGTCTTTTCAACTTCCATTACGGTATATAAAATGTGAAACTGGTACAAATATAACAAAGATAAGTGTTTTACAAGAAATTATTGGTTTTTTCCTTTTTGAGACAGGGTCTTGCTCTGTTGCCCAGCCTGCTTTCTCTCCTTTTAATATAAACCGCAAGCGAGCAAATTTTAGCACTTGATTGGTTCTGTCAGCTGTGGCAGAGATCTTAAAAGCCCCATACTTTCTGAGTGATGGCTTCTTAGTAGAACTGGGGCGGGGTCTTCCTGTGGTCAGCCGGGCACACTTCTCTGCCGCGGGTGGAGTGGAGGTGGAGTGCTGCGTGAGCATTCGGTGCCCTTGCCATACCCATGTGTTCCTCCTGTTCTGGGGCTGTGATGCTTTTCCCTTAAAGACCTCGTTTAGAATAAATGAACAAAAATAAGTGTGGGTATGTACACACCTAAACATACATACATTTATATGTATGAAATTTATTGTCAGTGGTTTTTCATTTTTCAGGTCCTTGAACTGTGCAAAACACAGTTTTATCTTTAAGACTTTTATTTTTATTTATTTATTTTTTATTGAGACAGGGCCTTGCTCTGTCACCCAGGCTGGAGTGTAGTGACCCGGTCATTATTCATGGCAGCCTTGAACTCCTGGGCTCGCGTAATCCTCCCACTTCAGTTCCCAGGTAGCTGGGACTATAGGCACATGCCACCCCTCCTGGCTAAATTTTTTTAATTTTTTGTAGCAATGGGGGTCTCATTACTTTGCCCAGACTGATCTTGAACTTCTGGCTTCAAGCAGTCCTCCTGCCTCAGCCTCCCAAAGTGCTAGGATTACAGGCATGTGCCGCCGTGCCCAGCCCTTTAAGGGTTTTATGTAATATAGGTTTATACTATATTATTTTGCAAGAGATTTGAAGAAATTTGGAAATAGGGCAGCTTCCCTTGCATATTTCACTGTTAGGTAAAACAGGACATTCTGAAGCAGAGCCTCTCAGCTTCCTGAC
Organism: Avahi laniger; assembly: GCA_963575035.1. Lineage (NCBI taxonomy): Eukaryota > Metazoa > Chordata > Mammalia > Primates > Indriidae > Avahi > Avahi laniger. The sequence goes on along the minus strand of CAUYSK010041450.1, from coordinate 48,590 downwards.
TTCCCCTCCTGAGGCTGCCTGTTTCCTCCTCAGTAGTGCCATGTTCTCAGGCTGCCAGGCCAGGTGCCCCAGCTGCTTCTCTCTCTATTCTGTTTTGTCTTTCAGCATGATTTAGTGGAATGAGCTACGTGGAGTTGGGAAGTCTGAATTCTTAAGCTGGCTTTGTTCAAATGATTTGAGCTTTATCATTATTCATTCCCAAGAACCGACAAAGAGCCTGTATTTCCTACTCCTGAACATCCTTGATCTATTGTGTGTCTTTATATGATCTTGCTTCTGAGGGAGGGTCTGCCCTCATGTGACACCTGCCAGAGTGGCTGATACTCTACCTTCACCCCTGCAGCGCTCCCTGGTGATATTTCTTGGCAAGAGGTTGTATAGCACCTCTGGCATCATTCCCAAGTCATCATTCAGGCTGACTTAACACTCAGTGATCCTTACAGTCCCTAAAGAAAAAGTGGTGAATTCTTACTGCTCAGGGAACTTGTACTCCAGGTGGGTCTCCTGAAAGAACATGAAGCCAGAATCAGACGTGCATGCATAATTCAGCCCTTCATCAGGCACTCTCTGTGTGCCGAGCACTTGAGCTGGGCGTTCAGCTGACAGGACCTGGACTTGGCCAGCCCTGATGAGGGCTCCATTGTAGACTAGCGACACTGCCAAACACCCCCCACGACCAGGGCATGATTCCAAACACAACCTGAGTCGGTACTAAGTTATTTCAGAGACTGGTTCTGGAGTCCTACACAATGATTCCTTAGACTTTCTGAGGAAGTGGGTTTGCATCCTTTATGGGGTGTTACAGTATAATTCCTTTAATATATGTGGATATATGGTGTCACCTTTTAAACATGTGAAAACTGCAGTTTCTTGTTTTGTCTTTTAAAGGACAGTTCCTTGCAGTTTATTGTCTGTTATGTATAGCATCTTTACTTGGAAGAGATGAAAAATACTGCAGATATTTTGTCAATATGCAAATGCTAGTTTTTTGAAGAGAAGTTTTAGCAATGAGGGTGTTTTCAGAAATTTTACCAGATTCCTTTTTTTAAATGAATAATTACAGTTATCACTTTAAATTCTAGAAGAATTTATTAATGCCCAAGATTCTGTTTAATATGTAGTTATGTGATTGGGATATGTGGTATGTATTTGCAATCAATTAATTGCTTATTGTTATTTTAATCGTAGGAGCTCTTACCAAAGTAAAGGAGAGTAGGCGGCACGTGGAAGAAGGGAAGATGGAGATCCAGAAGGCTGATGGCATTCAGGATCGCTGTAACACTATTTCTTTTGCCACTTTGGCTGAAATTCACCACTTCCATCAAATTCGAGTAAGAGACTTTAAATCACAGATGCAACATTTCTTACAACAACAAATAATATTTTTCCAAAAAGTGACCCAGAAGTTGGAAGAAGCTCTTCACAAATACGATAGTGTTTAATGACTGGACGTTGGATTGTGGACTTTTTTTCAAGTTAAAGGATAATTTCTACAGCAGAATAAAAACTGCTATCAAAGAGCTATCGCCAACTATCGGTGGTGGTACAAGGATGGTTTTGTGTTCAACTGAAACGCAGCTGAATATATAATTATGTAGGAAATAAACAGTTAATATGGTTATGTAATAGAAACAGTACCACACATTGTAACTAAATTATACTATGTATGCCTACACTACCATTGTAACTTTTGGAATAATGATTATACTGTTTGCCTTATTGCTTTTTGAAGTATGGGTATTTTAGTGCATACTTTGTAGACCTCAAAACCCACGAAGGGTCTCAAAGAAGCTGGCTGGATAAAAGCCTGCTGTGGATGCCTTTTTACTCTCACAGATTGGGATTACCTAAATTCAACCTGTTCTCTGTTTACAACTCCAACTAGAGCAGCTATGCGACTTTGTGCCTTTAGACTCTTGGTTTTTCATTTCTCTCCTCCCCTCCCCCACCCTTTTAAGTAAGACACAACTTTTCTGATTGAAAGAGGGAAAGGCCAGTGCATATAATGACAAACTGATGATAACCTCATGTTGGCAGTGGGGCTGGAGTGGGAGGATCAGCTGTCATTGATCTGCACAGCAAGTATTATCTCCTGATAGGATGCTGGTGAACGCAGAGGAGTGAGACTCACTGCTCCTCTTGGATACAAAGTCTATTAGGGAAGAAATGGTGCCACCGTATTCCCTTAGATGCTACAGCAGCATAGCTTCTTCACACAAGTGTCCTGAAAACTTGATGTGAAGATTTCAGCAAACATGTCTTACAACCTGGAGAAGGAGGAGTCTAATCAATCAGGGGATGAAAGTATAGAATCAGTGACAACACACACTTGGTTTTAGTTCTTAGGAGGGTTTTGTTTTTGTTTTTTTTTTTTTTAGCTTGAAGATTTTCTTTTAATAGTCAGTTTTTTTTTTTTTTAAATGGATCTACACTGTTAACTGATTGAGACTCCACTGTGATTCACTCGTTTACTTAAAAACTTTTCAGGGATGTCTGTAAATTTCAGTGTTTTACGTGATGAAAAGTGGTGTTGGTTGATCTAAGGAGGGACCAGAAATAATTTCTACTATTCCAAATACTGAAGGAAAAGAATAATTGATTTATACTGTGTTTAAAAAAAAAAAGTGTGATAAGCCCCCAGAACATTTAACCTTAAAAATTATTTTAAATATATTCTTTTATTATTATAAGGGAAATACAAATGGCTGATAAATACCAAAAAGATTCAAAAGCAGCTTAATTTAAAAAGCACAAAGAGATTTTGGCTTTAAATGCCAAAATCTCAATGTTTTTATAGTTGCTGAGCTAAATAATGTGATTATTGAGTTTACAGATTTAAAAACTGTCACTGAAAGGTTAAAGTATCTACTGTTTTTATGAAGTCGGACTTAGGCTGCCTCAGAAATCCCTGGGTACTGAAGTGGCGACACGGAAGTAAAGAGGTCAGTTTGAAATATTGGTGAGTCACAATGATTAAAAAAAGGGTCAGTTTGCAGATAGTCATACAAAGAAAAGGTTATTGAAATAATTACTCAACAGCACATTTACTCTCTAAAAAATAATCTCATGGGTTGCATTTTTAAGATCAGATTATCATAATTTTGATATTTGTCAAAATTTTGTACCTTAGGTTACTTAGAGCCAGATTTAACATCATGTGGCTTTGTCCTTACTGCAGGTATGTGGAACTGTAACCAAATATATTGCTCTTTAAAAAGTAACTTTCTCTTGTTGATTGCAAAATACAATTCTATAAACAAAACCCATATATATAAATGTTAATTTTATTACAGAAGTTTGGAAATTATAAATATAGCATTTAATTTAAGTTTGAGTCTGCATTGGACAAATAAGCACTATGCTTTTCAATAATTTGAAATTCACTTTTATTTGCCTCTTTATTTTGATAGTTGTTTGATTTTTTTTTTTTAAAGTAAAATCACTAAAATTGTGCAATGGTAGCATGGAAATTATCTGAGGTGTCTTGTATGATTATACTTTAGCCAGGGTGGACATAACTTAAATTATAAAACTAAAGATGAAAGTGCAAGGAAGTATAAGTTCATGCTGCCTACTTCTAAGAGAACTTTAATTCTTCATAACTACGTAACGTTACAACGCCATTGCTTCATAAGGGGTTTAAATTCTATGGGGGAGGACACCACAATTATTAGTGTTCATTTTCATCTAAGATCTTTATTCTCTAACGTTCTTGGTCCTATTGAAACATTTCAGTATACAAAAGTACTGCAATGTTATTACCCAAGAGAAAAGCCATTATCATGTGTATACTGGTCATCATGATCAGTGTGGTACAATTTTTTAAAATAAACTATCATGCCCTTCATTCCATTATTTGTCTTTATTTCTGTAATTTGTGATTCTGATATATGATGTGTTTATAACATAAGGGTGTGCCCTTGAGCCTGGTTGTACTATTGTAATTACAGACAAAGTTGCTTATGTGCTGTGACTATAATGCAGCGAGACTGGTTCTGCAGCCGGGCATCGTAACCCCGTGACCCTTCCAGGCTGTTGTATCTGATGTACACGGTTCACACCCATGATGAGGGAATGTGTTTGAAAGTGAAACATAAAGCCAGCACACATTGGCTGGAATAGTGTAGTGATTGAGATTTTTTTTGCTTCACTGATACAGTTGTCTTGTGTTTATTCATAACAGTACAGCAGATTCTTAAATGCCGATTTTTCATTGTCTTAAATTTTGCTGCTGTTCTTATAGTTAAGGACTTGAAAAATGTTTTGGTCTGTCATCTCAAGCATGTAAAGTTTATGTATAAACCTTTAAATGTCATTCTTTCCTAAGTTCATTGTTATAGCCATTTTTTCCATTGATGTCTTCATTTTCTCAGAATCAAATACCATGTCTGATACCTTTAAATCCATTAGCATTATTCAATTTCCTCATTTCCAACTTTATCTTTGGCTAACAGAAGAAGTAAAACAGGGTATTATTTATTTATAGACTAGAAATGTTGAATATTGTTTTATTTCCTTCAAAATGTTATGATTAGTGCAGATCAGCCATGTTTATTTCTTTTATAAAATAAACAAAGGTTGCTTTATTTCTCAGCTTCAATGGAATATTACAATTATTTTTTCTCCATTCACCAAGGAGGCATTTACTTAATGTGAAGACTTACACAGAAAAATAGGGAAGCATGTTCTCTGGCTTAAGCGTCCATCTATAGTTGCCATGTAAGTTGTTCATGAAACTTTATAGCTAATTGGATTAATTAAAAACCATAAGTCATTCAAGTAGCCCCATGGAGTATCTGATTATGTTAGCAATATCAGGAATTAAGCATATAGCAGTGACTTGTGAGTGAGATGTTTTGAAATAATAGCTACGATGAGTCCCACACCTGACACGAAGTAGGTGCTTAAGTGAAGTAATTACTGGCTGTCTCGGTTGCCAGAAACAGGCCAACTCAAACCCACTTAACCCAAAATAGAATGGATATGAGGACCCAGTGCATCCCACAAAGGACCAAAGTCCCATCTGGAATTAAGCTTGCCTTCTTTGTGGGGCTTTGTAATTTGCCTTCTGCTTATCTTTACAGGTCTATTTTGTTCTTTTTTTCTCTGTAGCTTGGCTATCTTAGCATCTTCCAATATGTCTAAAACGGCTAAGACATCTTTCAGTTCACAGATGTGCTTGGACCAGGGGTGGACACCCAGACAGATCCCCCGTGCCTTGGGGAGACGATGAGAAGAAGAGGTTCTCTTAAAGGGTATGTGAGGGAAGAAAGGAAACGGTTGGTACCTCTTAATACGACTTTTATCTGGTAATCCTCACAACAAACCTTTGAGCAAGAGAGTATCTCCAGTTTATAGATGAGTTAAAAAGATCAGAGAAGCCTAGTATCTTTTGCCTAAGATCACACAAACTAAATGATGGAGCTGAGGTTCAAGTTGGGATTATTTGGATGCCATTTCCCCGCTTTTAGAAATCCCTAACATCTTCCAGGTCCCCACTGCTGGATTGATAGGGAGTCTGTCATTCTTTGGGCACTGGGCACAGCACGAAGGTGCAAAGAGAACCTCTGCTTTGTCTTGATGGGAAAGGCTGACTACATAGGCTGGGAAACCCGCTGGGTGTGACTCTCCCATATTCTTGTGAAAGGAGAGAGAAAAGGTCCAAAACCTGTTTCCCCTTCTCCCCAACTTTCACCTCCGCGCAAGTGTAAACACATTTCAATTGCCATAAGAATGGCCTTGGCAGAACCACAGGCCAAATGTTTCATTCCGGCTGGTCAGAATCCGGGTTAGCCGTGAGTACCACTTGGTCACAGATGGCAGCAACAGAGAATTCCCTGATTAGTAAGCCCTGGGGAGTCTGAGAAGTGGTGGTGTAGACTTCTAGGCAGAGTATAGAAGGGTGCTGCTGTGCTGGGGCTCCAGGGACAGGAACCCAGAAAAACACAGCAGTGGAGACCAGACCTATCTGCCCCTGTCTGGATGGGGCCACTTAGTTGGGATTGGGCCATGGCCACAACCTTTCCAGGGATCACGAGTTCTCCCTACTTGGCCCTGATTCCTAGGATGTCCCAATCCCATTTTTTCTGTGGCAGAGATGGAGCTTCCAAAACTGCCACATTGGCCTACCTGTCTTAAAGGACAGTTCAGCTTCACTGGGTGACTTGGGCCAGCAACGTGCTAAAGGCAAGGCCAAGTGGCCCCTTTCAGGTAGGCTTGAAAAAACTCAAGATGTGTGGTATCTCATTGCTGTGTGCCCACCAGCCCATCCGGAAATGATCTTTAAGTTTGAAGTGGCCAGAGGCATCAGACCTTATTTTTCCAGTGGTTTAAATTTTCAGTCACTCCAGGAAGTGGCTCTCAGGACTTAAAAACTGCTGAGTTGTTGGGCTTCTCTGCAAGCTGACCCAGCATATCAGTGAGAAAGGGAACACTTTGGAGCCAGAGACCTGGGTCAGCTTCTACTCTCTATGGCCTTGGGCAACTCACTAACCCATCTCTGAGCCTCAATTTCCTCAATTGTGTGGTAGGGCTGCTTAGTTTTATTGAATTATTGAGGGTATTAGATTAACCACCATATGAAGTCCTTAACCATTTTGCAATACTCCCTCTCTAAATAACAAACATGGGAAGCAGCCAGGTGCAGTGGCTTACGCCTGTAGTCCCAGCTACTTGGGAGGCTAAGCCAGGAGGATTGCTTGAGCCCAGAAGCTCAAGGCTACAGTGAGCTATAATCACACCACTGCACTCGAGACTGGGCAACAGAGTGAGACCCTGTCTCTAAAAAAAGAAAAGAAAACAAGGAAAATGATTAAAAAAAAATTCCTGAGGTAGGTGCTTAATAAATCATAGCTATATTGCTGAACATTGCGTGACCTTGAGCTAGTCACTTAACCTCTCTGAGCCAGTTTTCTCTGTAACGGAATATACAGTCTTCCCTCAGTATCTGCACAGGATTGGTTCCAGGACACCCCCCAGCCCACCCCCTGTGGATACCAAAATCCATGGATGCTCAGCTCATATAAAATGGCATACTATTTGCATATAACCTATGTACCTCCTCCCACATACTTTAAATCATCTTTAGATTATGTATAATACCTATTACAATGTAAAGGCTATGTACATAGTTGTTACATTGTGTTTTTAAATTTGTATTATTTTTTATTGTACTATTATTTCTTACTGGATTTTTTTTTTTTAAAGAATATTTTTAATCCTCCATTGATTAAATTCTGAGAATCCACACTTGGGTCTCAGGCAGGCAGAGGTCGGCTTCAGCCCTGACTCTTTCACTGGCTACCTACCTTGCCCAGCTGGGCCACAGGACCACACCCCACTCCAGCCCCCTGCCTCCCAGAACCCTAGCACTGCATCCTTCCATGTCCTGCCTAGCAGCCTAATTCTCCCCGCTTCTCAGGCTCCCAGACTCCTGTGAGAGTGGGGAGGGTCTTGGCTCTCCAAAGATACCCCACTTTTCAGCTCTTGGTCTCCGAGAGCTAAGTAATAATACATTTAGGATGTCCTACTGTAGCTCTAGCCAGGAATATCTGAAGAAGACAATTCAGAATTTGTTTTTTTGTTTGGTTGGTTTTTTTGTTTGGTTGGTTTTTTTGACACAGAATCTCGCTCTGTCACCCCGGCTAGAGTGCAGTGGTGTGATCATAGCTCACCGCAACCTTGAATTCCTGGGCTCTGGCACTCCTCCTGCCTCAACCTTCCGAGTAGCTGGGACTACAAACATGTGCCACCATGCCTGGCTAGTTTTTTCTATTTTTAGTAGAGATGGGGTCTCGATGTTGCTCAGGCTGGTCTTGAACTCCTGACCTCAAGCAATCCTCCCGCCTCAGCCTCCCAGAGTGCTAGGATTATAGATGTGAGCCATTGCATCCAGCCCAGAATTTGCTTTTATTCACCAAATTAATAGTGAATTCATTGAATTCTTTCACACCTTAAAAATACATACTTTGAGACCTAGGACAAAGAGGGGCAACCTACTCCGTGCTTAGTATCTCAGTTCTGACCTCATGCTGCATGTAGACATTCTAGAATGATGGCCAACGCAATCACTCTGGGAAGGTGAATTTAGTCCCTCTGAGTGGCTTTTGGAGCAACCATGCCTTGACTCAAATATCTTATTAGTGTTGACCAAATTTGAATAGACACCTCGTTCCACTTTTGTTTAACCCAGCAGTTTTAGAAAATGTAAAGTTTTAAAATAGTTTCCTTGGGAACCATTACCCTTAGCAACTAATTACCTATAGATACTATGCTAACCTCAATTTCTTTTCTTACCAGTTATATTTCGAATGTTTATTTTGCTCTGGGAATGGCAGGTACTGTTACTTGCCATTGCAACCATTATTTCACCTAGAGAACTCTCCTGCAAATCATTTTACAAACAAGTAAACTGAGGTTTATAGACATTCCATAATGGTCACATAGTCAGAAAGTGGCAGAGCTGGGATTTGGATGTAGTCACCTGACTCCACAGCTCGTGTTTTTGATCACTTTCCAGTTTACTTGAGAACAGCAGGCGAACGTGCGTGCACTGGCTAGGAGGTGATGGGGTGGTCTGGAGACAGGGCCTGTCCCTGTCTTACACTTTCCCTGGGATGCCCGCAGCACCCTAGGCGTGAGCAGTAAATACAGCAGAATTGTGGTTTTAAGGATAGAAGACCTTTGTGACTTGCCAGATTTGCGACTAATACTAAATTGCACTTGGTGAAAGGAAGAAACTGGTGGTATGCTAGCCCTCAGGCTTGGCATCCCCGGTACAAGCAGTCGGCCTTCTGATGCGGGCAGCTTTTCACAGACAGACCTCTGTTCTAGCTGCAGGAGAACGGAGGAGAGAACAGCCACAGTGCTGGCTTTGTTCATCTGTGCACCAGCCTGCGGGATTCAAATGTGTGCCTCAGCGTCGTGACATACCACCACACATCACACCCTTCTGAGACATTTATGAACAGCTGTGGTTTTGACTGTCAAATCCACATAGGCCAAGTTGCTGCTGTTCGTTCTCCCTAAATGCAGCTAGCAGAGTTGGAAGGAAAGGCGCAGGCTGAGCTCCAGCACTCGTGAGGAAGTCTGGCCTCCCGGTGGGTGGCCCCAGGGTCTCGTGGGAGGACAAGGCCAAGGAACTCACCACTGTCAGAGCTGGAGTCCGAAACCCTAAATGAGATGAAAAAGTAGTAAGTTGCTATGCTGGTTCTTTTACCCGTTTCATACAAAAACTTGAGTAAGACCCGACTTCTGACCAGTGTGTTCTCTCTTGTGGACAAACCCTATGGGAAACCAAGTCATCATCATCAAAAGGTTGCTGTGAGAGAGGTACTTAACCCAGAGCCAGCACACATTGGAGCCGTTTAGCTGCAAAAGCTTGACGAAGCTGTCGGTGCAGTGGAGATAGCCTGTGATCTGTGGGTTCTTTCCGCAAATGTTTATTGCTTTCTGTAATGTTCCAGGCGCTGTTCTAGGCATTGGGAATTCAGCAGTGAACAAAGCCAACAAGAACTTACATTCTAGGGGGCAGAAACATAATAATCACATGTATTACTGAAATAGATGATAGAAGGTGATAAATGCTATGGGAAAAACTAAATGGGGAAGAGCGTAGGGAGTACGAGCAGAGAGGGGCAGGGGAATTTGCTATTCTAAGTGAGGTGGCCAGGACAGCCCTCCCAACCTGAAGTAAGGACGAGAGTGAGCCATGAGGACGCCAGGGGAAGAACATTTAAGAGCATCAGCAGCAGATGCAAAGGCCCCGAGACAGGAGCACACCTCGCGTGTTTGAAGCACAGCAGGGAGCAGTGTGGCCGGAGTGGGAGAAGGGTGGATGGGGTGGGGTGTACAGGGCTGAGCAGGAGCTGTGCCCAGAGGTGAGTAGAGGAGGGTCCAGATCACAGAAGGCCATACAGGCTGTTGTGAGGACTTTGGCCTTTTCTCTGAGTGAGATGCAGAGTCCCTGGAGGGTTTGAGCAGTAAGAGCACGTTCTGCCTCATATTGTGACAGGGCCACTTTGGCTGCTGTGTAGGGGTGGGCAAAGGCAGAAGCAGAGAGACCAGATAGGAAGCTTTGTGATAATCCAGGCGTGATGGTGGCCCACACCAAGATGGTGGCCCACACCAAGATGGTGGCTATGGAGGCTGAGGACAGGCAGGGTGAGTCCCTTGACCAGGGCACTAGGTCCCCGGTGCGGAGCTTGGCAAGCAGAGGAACAGTTCCCTCCTTTGCGTTCTATGCTTCCGTCGCCGACAGCCGTCCCCTTTTGATTGATAACTTCCTACTTTATAGTTTAATAATCATTGTGTGATTCAAGAGTCATTTATCTTCTTAGAGTGACTCTCGTGATCTATTAAGTACTGATTTTATGAGTTAGCGCTCAGAGAATAATCTTATTTTATTTATAAGATCTTGGGACTGCTGTCCCCAGGTAGAATAGACCGATGAGAGGTCAGACACAGGAAGCCACCTTCAAGTTCCTGGGTGCACACATCTGTACCTCAACAGTAGAGTGGCCATCCTGGCGATGGCTCGAGAACCTTGTCCCTCTGAAGCCCCTGGTTGCTGTAAGAGGGAGGCCCAGGGGCTTTCTCTCCCTCTACTCTGGGGACCTCCTAACTGCCTGTGCAGGGTGCTGCCACATGACATTTGCAAACTGAATCAGCAAACTTTAACAGACTGTTCACAATTCCTTTGGATTCCTTCCCACTCCCTAGTGTGCACACATTTGATTCATTGTCTTCGTGGTTGGCCTCCCTGGTTTCCTGGGCTCTGCCTGCTTGCCAGGGCTCCTCTGTTTTTTACCACCCCGCGGTCCTTGGTGAGGCTTATGTTGCACCTTCCTTTTGCTCCCATTTGTTCATCTCTTTTTACCATTGTTTGTCTTCTAACAAGTATCTGCAAATGAGCTGATAAAACTTCCAAGGATTCTTTTCTCAGTCTCTCCTACTTTTGGTTATGGTATTTTTGGACCCTGGCTTTACATTAGCATCATCTGGGGACGTTGTAAAAATATTACGATGCCTGGACTCCGCTTTCAACGAATTGAATCAGAATCTAGAGGGGGGCCCAGGCTAAAGTATGTTTTAAAAGCTCCAGATGATTCTGATGTACAATTTTGCTTTCTTTCTGCAAGTAGACATAAACAGGGCCTAGCACTGCAGGCTGTGTGGGCTTCTCATTCACCAAAGTGCTCAAAGGGTCTCTCTAAATGAGGCCTTAGAGAGTCACAGAGATTCAGTGAATGGATTGAAACAAACAAAAAAAAGTTCATTATATAAATTTAATTCTCTGTTTCATTACCAGAATGCATTGCCTAAAATGAACTATGAATTAATAAAGCTTTAGTCTGTAATCCATTTTGAATAGCACAACTGTATTTCATTGTATTTTGTATGTGTTAAAAGCAATGAGTTGTTAAACACAAATGATTAAAATATAACACAAAATGTTTTTTGTGTTTTAATGCATCATGGCTTAACAAAACTGGAAGCGGCTCCAGCCTTCCTGAGGCAGAGGGGACTTTCTGGGGCACAGCCAGGGCCTGGGGAGAGAGTACAGGGCAGGGATTTCCAGAAGCCGAGTCTTAATTTTTCTGGCCCTAGGACTCTGGGCAGATTCCTTAATTCTCCCCTGAAAGAAAGATTGTATGATTCTCCTGTTACAAAGATGGGGAAACTGAGGTTCAGGGAACTTTAAAAAGATACGTATGTAAAAGTCCTTCGTGCAGCGTTTTAGCGTTTGCTGGCTTTCTCATATGCCACCCCTCCCACACACCCATACCCACGTTGGACTCCGTGCCAGCGAGCCCTTTGTAAGCTGTTTCCTCCACTGGTTTGGCCTTCCGAGGCTGCTTTGTCTGGCTGAACCCTACTCTTCCTTTGGGACTGGGCTCAGGCATTACCTTGTGCTGGCAGCTGTCCCTGTCCTATCTTCCCACCCTGTCTTAGTGAGGTGTCCCTCCCTGAGTTCCCGAGGCACCTGATGCTTTCCTCAGCCTTGACGTATGTTGCACTTGGAGTAATTCTCCTGCCACAAACCCCTCTTCCTCTCTAGTCAGCTGGTTTCTTTTCTCTTCATTTTCCGGTGTTTAGCACCGTGCCTGGCATACGTATAGATTTAGTGTAAGAATTAAGATTGGGTGACTCAAAAGCACTGTGGTCCCAGTCTCAGTGTTGTGTTATACTGCTGTGCATTTACACTCAGGACAACTTATTAACTGGGGTGTCTTTGCCATAATTTCTCTCCTTTCTATTTGAAACTGGTTGGCAAGTCCTAACCAAAACAGAAAGAGAGGTTACTGTCAGTAGCTCACTCTTTGGTGAAAGCCTGAAATCTTCAACATCCGTAATAATGACACAATATTTTTTTAGGTTCTTATTAGTGGACATTTAGGTTGCTTATAATTTTTTCTTACAAATGATGTTGCAATAAACATCCTTAGTCATTGTATTAGTTCCCTATTTTTTCTGTAACAAATTACCACAAACCCAGTGGCTTAAAGCAACACAAATTTATTACCATACAGTTCTGGAAGTCAAAAATCCAAAATAGGTTTCATTGAGCTAAAAATCAAGGTGTTGCAGGGCTGCGTTCCTCTCTGGGGACTCTACAGGAGAATCCATTTCCCTGCCTTTTCGAAATTGCAGAGGGAGCCTTCATTCCTTGGCTCGTGGCTTCCTGCCACCTTTAAAGCCAGCAAAGTCTGGTTGAATGTCTCCTGCGTGAATCATTCTGACACAGACTCTTCTGCCTTCCTCATCCACACTTAAAGGACCTCAAGGATTACATTGAGCCCATCTGGTATAATCTAGGAGACTCTTACGTTAAGGTCAGCTGATGAGCAACCTTAATTCCGTCTTTATTCTCCCCTGCTGTGAACATAGCTAATTCACAGGTTCTCAGGTGCCGGAGATTAGAATGTGGCCATCTTTGAGGGACTATTAATTAGCTTACTACAGTCATGTCTTTGAATATTTGTGTGATTGTCTTTGTAGAATAAATTAACTAGACATGAACTTGCAGGATTGGGGAGTTATGCACAAAAAATTTAATTGCCCTCAGAAATGTTTAGATTTCCACCAGCACTGTATGTGAGCCCTTATTTCCCTCACCCTGACTGGCCCTGAATATTTTAATGTTTTAAATCTTTGCCCATCCTACTCTTAAAAATAAGTTAGAACTCCAGAATTTGAAACCTAAACAAATGTCACACCTCCATTTACATGAATAACCTGATGGAATACAGAGGTGTCCGTGATCCAAAAGTCAATTATGTTTGCCTTCCAAAGGACTCCTGCAGTATTTTTCATCTGCTTTATCTTTCAAACTGTGTTTTGCTTAGTCTAATATTTAAACAATTTAACATTTTCCAAGGACCATCAGTTGATGAGTAAAGCTGTAGCACAGAATCAATGTAAGGAAAATGCCTTAGGATGAACATTTTCTTCAGCCATTCACAAAGTATGATCCAAATCCACTGATTTGTTAATTTACTAATTAGTCCGTTAGTATTTGTCATATACCTATTGCATGCCAGATACTGCCTGACCTTCAGGAATTTACAAAGCAGTAAAAGGGATAAGACACACGGCAGGGGATTTGATAACTGACTGTACTTGTGTAAAATCCATCCACGCCAACTTATGTGATCTAACTTGTTATGAGGGATCACATTTATTTTGGAAAACTTCATGTTTTTAGCTAAATAGTTGAATAATTAATCTTAAGTAAAATAAGCCAGACACAGAAAGATAAATATCGCATGTTCTCACTCATAAGTGGGTGCTGAAAAATGTGTTCAAATAGACATAGAAAGTAGAATGATAGGTAATGGAGAACCGAAAGGGTGAGGGGGTGAGAAGGGGAAGTTGAGAAATTGGTTGATGGGTACAACGTACGTTATTCGGGTGTTGGATATCCTGAAAGACCTGATTTGACCACTACAAAATCTATGCATGTAACAGAACTGTACATGTACCCCATACATTTGTACAAATAAAAAGGAAAAATAAATAGTTGGATAATCATACAATATAACAATATAACATGCAGTGGCCGAAACTTTTGTCTGAGTGCAGCAATTTGTCAAGCCTCAAAGAGTAATCTGAAAAACTATCTGAAAAGACCAAAAGACAGCTATTGTATGATTCCACTTATGGGAGGTACCTAGAGTAGTCAGATTCATAGAGATGGAAAGTAGAACGGTGGTTGCCAGGGGCTGGAGGGAGGAGAGAATGGGAATTGTTTAATGGGTATAGATTTTCAGAGTTTAAGTTTTGCAAGATGAAAAGAATTCAATCACACAACACTGTGAATATATTTAATATTACTGAACTATACACTTAAAATTGGTTGAGATGATAAAATTTATGTTTTGTATATTCTACCACAATTTTTTAAAAATATTAACAAAAATGATTATTTTCTAAGCAGTCTTGCAGTCAGAAAGTTACAGCAAACATTTACTGAGTGCCAACTGTGTTGGACACTTCCATCCATCGTCCTGTGTAATCCTCCCAACAACCCTCTGAGGTGGGTATTAATTGACATATTTTGTAGGTGAAAAAGACCCTGTAACTTGCCCAGAGTCACGCAAACTGGGATGTGAGCCCAATTTATCTTTCTCCTGTGTCCTCATGCCTGATAATTGAAGGTGCATAAGTGAGATCAAGGTGATCGACCCTGAGAAAATCACCCAAATATTTTGTAAAGTAGAAAAGCCCATATTTAAAACGACACAGGACACAGTTACTTAACTAGAATATGAAAACGCTAGAAACATTTCCTGGCTTCTCTAGATAAAGTTTATTTCACTAAATAATAGGATTTTCAGGTCTTCCTCTTTCTCCCTTTCTTCATCCCTTCTTCCTTTCTCATTTTTCCTTTCTTTGGTATTAGAGTGCTATCTCAATCACAGTCACATGGAGCAGCACAACCCACATTGAGGTAACAACTAAATTAGCCCTTGGCCATGCCGTTCTTTCTTTCAGAGGACCGGGAAAGATCTGCAAGGGATCAGACCGAGGCCGTGCCTCACCTGTTCCTCCCCTGACGTGGGCCCTGATGATATCACATAAAAAGTCATTTCCTGCTCGGTCCTTATCTGTAATGCTGACGAAATTAATAGTCTCACTTCCTTTACTCATGTGTATGGAATCCGGGAATAAAAGTAAAATCACTTCCTATTGGAGTTTATACTTAGGTTCCTTAAAGTTCATGTACAGGGGTGATTTTTCCTTCCCTGAGGACTGCAGATTGTTTGATGAAGAAAAAGAATACATCGTAAAATATGCCACGCTGAAATTTAGTGAGAGTCATGATTTACCTACTATCCACCTTCTGCATTTCCAACCCACAAACTTGCTGAAAATCTGGAATAAGTAAAACCTTACTCATACTAGCATAGAGATTTTGAAACTAATTTAAAAGGTTTGGGCTGTCCTTATAAAATAAATCACTTTGTGTGGCACTTTGAATATGTCCTGTGCAGTGTGGGACAGGGAAGAGCACTGGATTTATATTCCCATTTTGGCAACAGAATCCAGCTCTGCCTATCCCAAAGGGAGACTGTGGCAGGAAATGACAATCATGTATGTAAAAATGCTCTGAACCATTAAGCAGATTCCTTCAAGGTCCCAGCCTAACAAGCAGAGTTAGTGGCACCCAAATCTATGCTCCTTATGAGAGAACTGGGCTGGAAATTGAGTAGCTACCACCAGAGGGGTGACCTCTGAGATGTAACATTTGATCAGTTATAAATGTCCATATTTAGGTGACTCTGGTCAAATCACTACTAAACCAAAATTCACTGAAAACTGATTATCTCTCGTACCCTGTTTAATCATAAACACTCCCTTTGTCCCCCAAAACTTTGGGGGTGCCATCTTATTCTTTCATTGCCAAATGCTAAAATACGCAACAGATTGAGGGTGATGTTTGTTGTATAGAACTAATGGCCTCAGGAGTGAACGCACTCGGGGCCTTTGACTCTCAACTTTTAAATAGAACGGGTAGGTCTTATTATTCCTCTTATCAACAGGAAGCAGATATGCAATGGACAGAACCTGACGCAAGGCAGCAAGTTTTAAAATTTGATATTTTTTCATCAGACTATGATTATTTTATTTTTGAGTGAGGTTAACATCCATCTTGGATTTTTCTAAAATGAGGTTTTTGTTTTCCTAATGATAAAATCAATATATGAAAAGTGAGGCTTGATAAGTCCAGGGAAGTAGTATGAGAACAATCGCTGCCAGTTATGCATCCATTACACTTTATGGGTCGCCCTCCTAAGTGCTTGGCCTCGGTTCTCTCTCTCAATCCTCAGACAGCCCTTGGGTGGGCACTAACGTTCCTACTCCCTGGTACTGCTGAAAGTGTTCAGCACCAAGAGCGAGGTGGCTTGCCAGAGGGCAAGGAAGAGGTTGAACTGGATTTAAATCAAGGTCGTCTAAATCCAGAGCCTTTGTTCTTAATGATGATGGATTCGTTGGTGTTTGTTTCTGGGTTTTTTCCTAAAAAATATTACAAATATGAGAAAGGGAGGGGTAAGAAAAGGGACCATCTCTTCTCCACTGCCTTTTTAATGCACCACCATGCACTGCATAACAACATTTTGGTCAACGACAGACTGTACATGTGGCAGTGGTCCCATAAAATTATGATGGAGCTGAAAAATCCCCACTGTCTAGTGACGTTGTAGCCATCATAATGTTGTAGCACAGCACATTACTGGCGTGTTTGTGGGGGTGCCAGTGTAGACAAACCTACTGTGCTGCCAGTTGTATAAAAGAATAGCACATACAACTGTGTACAGAACCTAATACTTGATAATGATGATAAATGACTGTTACTGGTTTATTTACTATATTTTTAATCATTATTTTAGAGTATACTCCTACTTATTATAAAAAAGTTAACTCTAAAACAGCCTCGGGCAGGTCCTTCAGGAGGTAACCAGAAGAAGACATTGTTATACATGACAGCTCCATGCCTGTTACTGCCCCTGAAGACCTTCCAGTAGACCAAGTTGTGGGGGTAGAACACAGTGATTTTGATGATCCTGACCGTGTAGACCTAAGCTAATGTATGTGTTTATGTCTTAGCTTTCTTAAAAAAAAGTATAAAAAGAAAAATTTGAGTAGAAAAAAGCATATAGAATAGGATATAAAGAAAGAAAAGGCTGGATGTGGTGGGTTGCACCCATAGTCCTAGCTACTTGGGAGGCTGAAGCAGGAGGATCACTTGAGCCCAGGAATTTGAGGCTACAGTGAGCTATGATTGTACCACTACACTCCAATTTGGGTGACAGAATAAAACTCTGTCTCTAAAAAAAAAGAAAAAAGTATTTTTGGACAGCTGTACAAAGTGTTTGTGTTTTAAGCTGAGTATTGTTATATGGAAGAGTCCAAAAGTTAAAAAAATTAAAAAATTTTTGAAGTAAAAAAGTTACAGTAAGTTGAATTCATTGTTGAAGAAAAGAATATTTTTTTCCATAAATTTGGTGTAGCTTAACTGTACAATGTTCAGAAAGTCTACAGTAGTGTGCAGTAATGCCCGAGGCCTCATGCTCAGTAGGCCTTCACCACTCACTGACTCACCCAGAGCAACTTCCAGTCCTGCAGGCTCCATTCATGGTACGTGTCTTCTACAGGTACACCATTTTTCATCTTTTATATTGCATTTTTACTCTACCTTTTCTACATTTCGATATGTTTGTATATGTATCCAAACACAGTACTGTCCATTGTGTTACAATTGCCTACAGCAGCAGTCCCCAACCTTTTTGACACCAGGGACCAGTTTCATGGAAGACAATTTTTCCATGGATGGGGGTGGTTTTGGGATAATTCAAGCATGTTACATTTATTGTACAGTCAAACCTCTCTGCTAATGACAATCTGTATCTACAGCTGCTCCCCAGCGCTAGCATCACTGCCTCAGCTCCACCTCAGATCATCAGGCATTAGATTCCTATAAGGAGTGTGCAACCTAGATCCCTCACATGCGCAATTTGCAGTAGGGTTTGTGCTACTTTGAGAATCTCATGCCTCCCACTGAGCTGACCAGAGGTGGAGCTTATGTGGTGATGGGAGCCATAGGGACTGGCTGTTCCTAACAGGCTACAGATGGTATGGTCTGCAGCCCAGAGATTGGGGACCGCAGGCCTATAGTATTCAGTACAGTCACATGCTGCTGCCTAGATGTATAGCCTAGAGCAATAGGCCATACCATATAGCCTAGGTATGTAGTAGACTATACTATGTAAGTTTGTGTAAGTACACTCTTTGATGTTTGCACAAAGATGAAATCGCCTAACGATGCATTTCTTACAATGTGTCTCCATCATTAAGCAGTATGACTCTATGTCCCCAGGTTAGTGACTCCACCTGATACTCCACTTTTTTGATCTAGGTAAAAGTGACTATAACCCTAGCAGTCTAGTTCTCAAGAGGCCCCTTGAGAATCTAGTTGTGCAGTTTTCCCTATGATTTTGTATGGATCTGATTCTTTATACTTCTCTTTCTGTTTGAAATAGCTTGAGTGGTTCCTCTTTTTTGCAGCTGAGCCCTAACTGATACAACAGATATATTTTATATATATCATTTTTATAATTGGAATCAGGTACAGACTTATAAACTTCCTTTTTCAACCTAATATTTTTCATAAACATTTCATAAATTTTAAAATCAAGTGATTACTGATTGCATAATATTTCTTCATATAAATGCAGGATCATTTATGTTCCCTTATTATTGAACACTTAGATTCTTTCCATATTTGTACTTGCATAAATGAGTACTTCTTTGACACAGTATATTAGTTTTCAGTTGGTACTGTAACAGATTACTGCAGACTTGGTCACTTAAAACAGAGTACATTTATTATCTTACAGTTTCGGAGTCCAGATGTCCAAAATGGATCTCACTGGGCAAGAATCAAGATGTTGCTAGGTCTGCATTCATGCTGGAGGGTCTGGGGTAAATCCTTTCCTTTTCCAGCTTCTTGAGACTGCCCGCATTCCTTGGCTCATGGCTGTCTCCCACCTTCAAAGCCAACAATGGCTGGCTGAGTTCTTCTCACCCTGCATGACATTGACACTGACTCTCCTGCTCCCTTCTTTCACCTATAAGATCCTTGCTAATTACACTGAGTCTACCTGGATAATCCAGGATAATCTCCCTATCTCAAGGGCACCTGATAAGCAACCTCAATTTCATGTAATTTGATTCCCCCTTGCCATGTAACACAACGTGTTCACAGGTTCCAGGGACTGGGACATGGGAGATGATTTGGAGAACCATTATTCTGCCTACCACATACAGTAATTCTGCTTCTAGGAGTCCATCCTGCAGAAAGAATCAGAGATGCAGATAAAGGAAGTTTTTTTTTAAAGAATTCTGACATGTCAAATAAAATTATACCAACTTATATCCCATTTGAAAATTTAAAAAATTCCCATCTAATTCTCACTACATCATTGCAAATATTGAATATTACTGTTTTTTAATATATTTCTGGCATAGAAGCTTATTAATGCAATACCTGTATGTGATAGAAAAATCAAAGTACAAAAGAGTACACAGTGGAAAGTAAGTCACCTAATTACCTGTATCCTCCACTCTCTCCCACAAGTATATACCAATGATTCCAGGTTTTACATATCATTGTAGAGATATTTGGTGAATATATAAACACACATAAGAATATGTCTCTCCTTTTTACACAAATGGTAGTATACTATATGCATTATTCTGATATCTTTGTAGCTTTTTGAAATAAGGTTAATGTGGGTAAATAGATATACCATCTTTGATCTAGAAATTTTACATGTTATAAAATAGCCACAATGAATTATGATTTATTTTGGTGAATGACAGACCATATAGAAATCTTCTCATATTTTACTTAAAAAGCATGAATGCATTAGGACTCTACTTTTTGAAGGTGCAAAGTTTCAATGCACAAAGGCATATTGAAACAAGTTTAATCTTAGAATAGACATATGGACTCCATCACTAAATTTTAATGTTGTGTTTATACCATGTAAATGGATGGTCTGTTTTATAATGAGAATGCTAGCTATGTCTAGCTGAGAAAAACTTACAGTATAATATATCAATCTGCAAAATAAAGCAGATTTCACTAGCATGAATTCATATTTTCATAAACAATCATACCATCACCATATCTAATAATCGCTTTCTGAAATTCTCTGTAGCATTCTCCAACTGTGTTCTGGAACATAATAGTTGCGATAAAAGAAATTCAACCCAGCTTTATTATATTCAAACAATAAACAGCTATAAAACATTAAGAAAAAAAGCCATCATTCACAGTAGTAGCAAAAACTGAACACTTGAATAAATTGAACAAGAAACATTAAATACATAAAATAAGTTATGGAATTTCATAAGAATATTAAAGAGGATAAATATATGGAGTGACATAATTTTTTAAAAGTAGATTCAACATTTAAAAAGATAAAAATTTTCCCTAATTTCTAAACTTAAGACAACAAAAAGCTCCAGAAATTTTTATGGGAAATTACCAAAATGATGCTAAATTATATCTAGTAATTAAAATGTACTGTTCTAGAAAAGAAGAATAACAAAGGGAATTTATCTT
This sequence comes from Avahi laniger, assembly GCA_963575035.1. Classification (NCBI taxonomy): domain Eukaryota; kingdom Metazoa; phylum Chordata; class Mammalia; order Primates; family Indriidae; genus Avahi; species Avahi laniger. Next base: position 27,958 of record CAUYSK010041450.1, on the reverse strand, counting down.
TTGTCTTCCAGATGTTAAGTTATAAAGTTAAAATAATTAAAATAGCATGATACTGGGGCAGTATTAAAAAGGTCCATGGAACAGCATATGGAGTTCAGAAAAAGAGGTGAATTTCTATGGGAAATAACAGATGCACAAGAAGGTTCTCAAATCATTGCAGAAAAGATGTAATTATCAATAAATAAATTGGGGCCAATTAGTTTCCTGTTTGAAAATAAATTAGAATTCTTACAACAAAATAGTAAATCCTTATGGATCATATTTATTTATAAAACATAAAACCATAAATGTTTAAGAAGAATATTTGCTGGAATGCTTTTATAATCTTGGGAAAAACTCATAATCTTTTATAATCTTGGGAAAAGATCATATAATCTTTTATAATCTTCGGAAAAGGAAAAAAAAGGAAAGGGCTCTCTAAGGATAAGATGATAAAAGAACTTACAAAGGAAAAGTTTGATTGCCTTGAATGTCTAAAAATTAAAATTTCATGTATGGCAAGACCACTATAAACCAACTTCGAAAGAAATGAGAAACTTGGAAAAAGTATTTGAAACATATTATTGATAATAACCTTTGTTGGTTTATTTATTTATTTATTTAGAGGTAGGGTCTCTCTCTGTTGCCCAGGATGTAGTACAGTGGCCTGATCATAGTCCATTGCAACCTCGAACTTCTGGGCTCAAACAATCCTTCTGCCTCAGTCTCCCAAGTAGTTGGGACAATACGTGGGCAGCACCATGCTCAGCTTTATTATTTTGTAGAAATAGGGTCTTGCTATGTTGCCCAGGCTGGTCATGAACTCCTGTGCTCAAGTGTTCCTCCCACCTCAGTATTTTTTATTTGTAAATGATTCCTACATGTTAATAAGAAAATGACAATTCAAAAGAAAATTGGGCAAAGGATATGTCAACATGTCACGTATATATATATGACAGCTCTACAGAAAAAAATACAAAAGATGAGTAAATATGGTAAAGATATTTATCTTTTTATAGATGTTCATTTTCAGTAAAGATTAAGGAAATAGCTACTAAAATAATGAATTTTTAACCTGTCAGATTTGTCAAAATTTAAAAAGATTATCAACAACCAGTGCTGGTAATGGTGTAAATATATACACAGAATCATACACTGTTTGTGGGACCATAAAATGATGGATTTTTTTTAGGAGGGTAATTTGCAAGTGTCAGTATAGACTTCCATACCCCATTTCACATTTGCATGAGTATTTCTATAGGTTAACTTGCTAAAATTGGAATTTATAGACCAAAAATAGTTATAAATGATGTTTATTTTAACATTCTGTATCATTTCAGAGCATTTAATGATTAAAATGATGGTACATATAAAAATTAGAATATTAGAAAACAGTTTTAAAAAGATAAAGTAGATATTTTCATGTTTATGATTATATATGTTTGTGATATTGTTCTGTAACCTACTTCTTAAAAAGTATATCATCCTGTGCATGTAAAACTTTATAGATCTGTTTAAAAGGGGCCTGGAAGGTCATATGCCAAACTGCTAACAGCAGGGACTTGAGTTTGTCAGCAGCGGAGTGGGAAAGTTGGGATTGGGTAAAGTGAAGGGTAGATTTGTACTTTTAACTTTATACAATTCAGTCTGTTTGAGATTTTGCTCATCAAATGAGCTATACTTTTATTGTAAAAATTAACCAGTGACTGTGTTCCCATTTAGAGAAAAGAGCCCACCAACCCTCTCCCAGCCATACCCAGAGATACAGAAGGGTGCCTATTGCCCGGGAAAAGCCTGGCCGATTGTGTCTTGAAGGTGCTCGCCACGCGGCCTTCCTCACCCACGTCCGTGGCCTGCCCTTCAGCCTTGTGAGTCAGAAACCTGGTTGGGGTTAGCCCCTGGAGAGCGTGGACATAGTCTTGTTAACCAAACTCAAAGGGCCCAATGGATACAATCAGAACAAAGAAATAACAGCTACGTGGGCTTGAATGGTTTGCTCCATCCTCGGATTTCCTTTCATCAGGCTAATCTTCAAAAAGTCAAGGTTAAGAGCACAGACTTTGGAATCCAACCTACCGGCCTGAGTTCAAATCCTGACTCTGTCGTTTACCATGGTATGGAGTGGACAGGTTGTTGAACCTCTCTGCATCTCAGTTTCACCAGTCAAGGTAGGAAGTTAAGACTATCTCATAGGATGTCATGTGGAGGGAATGAGACGATGAGCCTACAGCATGGAATGATTAAACGCCAGCTAGTACAGGGCGTCGTGATGGCCGCTGCTTCTGCTTCAGCTGGTGAGGACAAAGTGGATGCAGAGGGCCAGACAATAGACACTGGGGGCCTTGTCACAGACACTTAGTTTTTTTACCATAACAGAGAGACTTCTGTTGTACAATGACTTAAAGAAAGTTTATTTCTCCTTCATGTAGTGGTCAAAGGTAGGTGGGTGGGCTTCTCTGCTTCACACATGGTCACCCACGAGTCCAGGGTTCCTTCCACCCGTCGCAGGTTCATGGGGAAGGGAAACGGGGGTAGCGTATGTGCTCTGTTTTAAGGGCTAGGCCGTTAAGTGGGGCACTTCCTCCCACCTTCTACTGAGGACCTAGGCATATGGCCACACTTAGCTGTAGAGACATCTGGAAACAGAAGGGTCCGCACCAGACCCCCAGTTAGGGCCTCGTAACTGTGGAGGAAGGAGAGAATCGGAGTTGGTGGACAGCTAGCTGTCTCTACTGCGAGTGGTCTTGCCGACAGGACTAGAAAGAATCTAAGTCCATTGCTACTCCCATCTCTGCTTCAAGGAAGGTCTTGCCATTCATTGGGCCTCATGGCTGGAAACCACTGAAGTTCTTTGCCTGAGCCTCCCCTTCTTGTCAGCACTTGCATGGACTCGGCCAGACTTTGCTTCTCTAGTTCTCTTCTCTTCTAGGATTTGAGAATGTGCTTAGTCCCAGCTCACACTCCTTCGTTAGATTTGTTAAACTTGTGCTATGACAATCAAATTTTGCTGGCTTGGGAACAAAGGTGACTTTGCCCTTGGGTTAAATGTAGTCGTCTGAAGCAGAGGTATGGATTTCATTGTGTGTGTGTGTGTGTGTGTGTGTGTGTGTGTGTGTGTGTAGAAGAGGGAGGGGCAGTGGAGGGCTGATGTGCCATGGTCCTCAGGACTCGTGTGTGAGCACAGAGGTCCAGGGCAAATAAGTTGCAGTGCGATTTTTCTGGTCCAGGAAAGGTTAACAAGGAGTGGAATGGGAAAGACCTGTGGGAGCTCTATCCACACTGAAGACCAATCAGAAGGGGGCCTGGAACAGATGGAGGATAGCGTGTACATTAAAGTGGGAGGTGTGGGGCCTCAGAATTGAAGAGGTTTCATTTTGTTCTTACAGAAACATCAGGGCAGTGGAATGAAAAGAACAAAAGAAGGAAGCTGGAGGGCATTGCTGCGCTTTCCATTGCGTGTCTTGCTCTCGCTGTGGACTCCAGAACCACACACGTACTTACCTCTAAGCAACCAGAGTATCTGCTGAGTAGCCAGTGGGTACGGACAAGAGCACAAGTTTGGCAGAAGTGGCCGTGGGACGGAAAGAGGGTGATGGCGCCCTGGAGGAGACTTAGAAAGTATCTCACACTGGCTCAGCGCTGCTCAGAGCACAGTGGTGCCCACTTCTTGCTTGGTCTCTGGGAACTCCCTCCACCTCTCTGGAGGCCACCGAGTGCTGATGGTGCGTGGGGTCCCTGGTTTGGAATGTCCCTGGTTTGGAAGTGGGAAGTAGCTGCTGGAAGAGAGAGTGTCGGTCCCCGGGTTTGGGAACTTCTACTGTGTTCAATGAGTGCCTTCCTCCCTGATGCACACTATTTGCTTTTAAAGTTTCCTTAGAAACCACACATATCATGGTTAACTCACCCTTGGCTCCATTCGAACACATTATTTTTTTGTGGCAGTCACAAGATCTGTTCCTTTCAGTTGTAGCCTTTGCTTCTCCCTGCTTTCCCTGGGTTTCTAAAGTGTGACCATTCAAGAGGGCCAAGGCCTCATGTGTCATGCCAAGATTGTGTCTGTGCTCTTGGCAGGATGTATTGTTAACCTCTCAATACTGTGTCTCTGAAAGAATAGGATGTGCTCCAGTGACACACTTTGGTTAGGAAGTTTGTTAGCAGTAGTAGAAATAACATCGGCAATGCGCAGGCCCAGTTCTGTGGGTGGGTGGGTGGGGGGATCCCTTTGCCAAGCTGTGGGGCTGCGCAGATATCCCACTCCTTAGCAGGGAGGAACACCACAGCACCCTGGCCCCACCTTCCCGGCCTTCAGAGGACACCCCCACTTCTCTCATCGCCCCTTCCTCCTGCTCCTTTCCCCAGGCTGCTGCACAATACTGCACAGCACTGCTCTCCATTCCCGAAGGGAGGGGTGGTTGCCTGAGCTCTGAGCCCCGCCACCTGAAGGAGGACATGCCCAAGAAAGTGCCTGAACTTCCTTTTCAGTCACTGTTGCTTCCATATGACCCAGCTCTAAAGAGACTAGACTCAGCCCTATGAGCCTGGGGGACTTGTTTAGCTAAAATGAACTTTGGGTGCAGAATTGTCTGCATTTTGATTGTGGTTGCAGGACAGAGAGGCCTCAGCCATCATTAGGAGTTTGTCATTACTCACACAACCATCATGTTTCAGCAGTACCTTTTTTCCCAAATGAAAATTACTTTCTTTTTTTGTTTTTTTCTGGTTACTCAAGTAATATGAGCTTACTGTAAAGAATTCAGAAAATACAAAAAGGAGTAAAGAAGAGGGTTACCTCTCCCTACCCCCAAATAATCACTATTAATAGTTTGGAGTCAGACTTTCTAGGCTTTTCCTGTGCATGCACGTACTTTCATCCTTTTCTTAAAAAAAATGTGCCTGTACTATTCATGATATTTGGTAAACTTTTGATCTAATATCTATTGCCACACAAAACCAATTTAAAACTTAGAGGTATAAAATAACAACCATTGTGTTACATCACATGAATTCTGTGGGTGGGAAGTGTGGACAGTGGGCATGGCTTGCTTTTCTGCTCCGTGAAGTCTGGGGCCTCATCTGGGAAAACTCAAATGACTGAGGATGACTAGAACGTCTGGGGCCTGGAAACATCTGGAGCCTTCTTTCTTCATTCTCATGCCTGTTACGTGGGTTGAGTTAATTGGAATTTTGACCTTGGTTGGGATTGTTGACTAGAGTGCCTGCTTGTGGAGTCTCCATGTGTCTTGGGCTTCCTCACAAGATGGTGGCCTTGGGGTAGTTGAACTTCTTATATAGTGGCTCAAGGCTCTAAGAGTGAGTGTTCCTGTGAACAAGGTAAAAGTTGTGGCCTTTCATGACTTAGCCTTGGAAGACATATAATGTCACTTTTGCCATACTACATTGGTCAAAGCAATAGCAAGCCCACCCAGATTCAAGGGGAGGGGACGAGACCCCACTCTCTATGGAAGGAATGCCAAAGAAGTTGCAGTTGTGTTTTAAAACTCTGATAACCTTTTATTGTTTTTTTTATATAACATGGACAGTATACTGGGTTGAATTGTGTCCCCCAAAAAGATATGTTCAAGTCCTAACCCTCGGTCCCTGTAAATGTGATCTTATTTGGAAATAGGGTCTTTGCAAATATAATCAAGTTAAGACCAGGTTGCACTGGACTAGAGCAGGCTCTAACCTAATGATTGGTGTCCTTGCAAGATGAAGGAAATTTGGACACAGACACATAGGGAGAATGCCAGGTGATGATGAAGGTGAACATAGGAGTAATAAATCTACAAGCCAAGGGACACTAAGGATTGCTGACAACACCAGGAGGTAGGAAGAGCCAATGATCCTCCCCTAGAGCCTTCCAAGGGAGCATGGCCCTACCAACTCCTTAATTTTGGACTTACAGCCTCCAGAACTGTGAGAGACTAAGTATCTGCTGTTTTAAGCTGCTATAGTTTGTGGCAAGCAGGTATTTTGTTACAGCAGCCGTAGCGAACAGACACAGTCATCCATGTCTATGTATAGAGCTGCATTTCTCAGGTGCACAGTATCCATTGATTGCTTAACATCATGTATTTAATCAATCTGAAAATAGGTCTAAGAAAGGCTAAGTAGCCCAATACTTAGCATGAGATTATATTCTATGCAATTAAGTGGATGGTTCATGATCTGTCCTAGACTTCGTTTCCTCCACAGAGCTTAGCACGGTTATCACGGAGTCAGCATTCAGTATGGATCGATTAACTAGTCACCACCAATAAAAGACCATGAGAAAATATGAAGACTGATCACCTACAAGAATTACATCAAAGGATTTCAACTATTAATAATATTACGGATTTAAAGAAAATCTTGTGTTTTCTGGAAACATACTTGATTAGGTGATTTAAGGAACAGGTAAAAACTTTAGCCTGAAAGAGCATTCCGGTAAAACTTCTAATATTTTTAAGTGAAAGAGATTATAGTACAAGAAAGTTAAAATCCATTGTTCTTTACAGATGTAAGACTTCCAGGTCCCCAGCCACAGAAGGAGTTTGAAGCATCCAAGCCTCTCTGCCAAGTGTTAAGGAATGATTCAGAAATGTAACCCTGGCAGACGGCTACGGAAACATACCCTATGCATCACGCCTCTTGGTCTTTTCTGCTGCTCTTTATGATTTCTGGGTTGGATGAGGCCTCCTGTGTTTTCCTTCTTAAGTTGAGTTCTCTCTTTTCTTTTCCTGGCTCCATTTGTAACTTCCTCCAGACAGAAGGGCAGACACAGGGCAGGAAAGGAGCCACGGTGCCCTCCCTGTCTCTCGGGCTGGGAAGTCAGAACGGCAGGCGAAGCTGCTAGCTCTGTAAGTTATGAGGCTGCAAGCCCTTCTAGGCTTGTACTGTCTTTTCTTCTGTAGACTGTGAGTGTTCTAATAAAGTGCCTGAAGGAAAAGTAAAGTTTGTTTTAATTCCAAGATGCTTGGCAGTGCTTTTGCCATTTTTGAGAGATCTTTAGATGCTCTGAACACAACTGTCTAGGCAGCTATTTGGGGTGTGGTAAAAAATACTGTCTGAAGTTTTGGTTCTGTTTGTAATAGAGAAATCCCAAGTGCTCCATTAGCAGGGACTCACTGAGGACTAACTGATTGGATTGGGTTGAGATCTTCACGTTTTCCAAAGACTTGGGAGCTGGTGTCCTTGGGAAATGCCCTCGCAGAGACTTCCCCCTTTCTCTCAGGTGAATGGAAAGGTATTTCCCACCTGGGTGGAGAGTTCTTTTTGCCACCACCTGAGCTGGGTTCTGTGCCTAGATGGACTCAGGACTATGTGGGTCTCAGCAGGCTGGAGGCCCTGCCATGGAGGCTGTGTTTGGGTGGCTGGGGGGAGACTGTGCGTGCTGCACGTTTCTGCTCCCCTGCAAATGATAATGGGTGGTTGGTTTTGTGCCTGGGATGTGCCAGCTCCACGATCAACCAGAAAACCAACCTGGCTGAAGGGAGAGATACTGTTACAGTCACTGTTAGTGCCTCCCCCAGATCTAGCCCTTTCCTCTTGCTAACAGAACCCTGATTTTTCTTTCTTTCTTTTTTTTTTTATTAAAGATGGGATCTCATGACGTTGCCCAGGCTGGTCTCAAACTCCTGGCCTCAAGTGATGCCTGTCCCTCAGCCTCCCAAAGTGCTGGGATAATAGGCGTGAGCCACCACACCCAGCCTGAATTTTTTTTTTTTTTTTGATAAGGGAGGGCAAATTGCCCAGCTCTTGGTGATTGATTTATTCATGGTGTCAGCCTTTTCATCTAGAGCTGACCATGTGACTGCTCTGGCCAGTGAGAATTAAGCAGAGGTTGCCTGAGGGCTTGGAGGAAGCTTATACTTTACTTAATAAAAATGGAATATGAGACTAGCAACACTCTATGGTTTTCTTTTCACTACTTTGGACACAGACCGATGTCTGGAGCTGTACTTGCCATTTTGTGACAGCAGGAAGAAAAGGCCACGGAATGACCTGTGAGCAAGGATGGGGATTAGGGTGGCAGGTATGGTAACCAGAAAGGAAGGAGGTATGAGAGATGTTAGGGAACAAGAATCAGTAAGATTTGAGATGACTCGAGCTGCTGTGTGTGTGTGTGTGTGTGTGTGTGTGTGTGTGTGTTGGTGGCTATGGGTGTGCACACATGTGTGCAGGAACGAAGGGCTGGGATCACTGAGGCTGTCTGGAAACATCTAGCCAAATGCAGAGTCAAAAACTGTTGCATTCATTCCATTTCCAAGGCCAATGTGATATTAGCTGAAGTTTTCAGACATTAATCAAAACTAATATGACCCAGGATCATCCTTCCAGCGCTGTGCGCCAGACTCAGAAGAATCTCAATTTTAAATATAGCAGACCATAGTTTTCAAAAGCAGCCACAGCAGTATTTGTAGTCCTGTCCTGCCTGCTCCTCCAGCACCTGCCACTTTCCCTTCAGCTTTGTGACTCCTTGATGTGAATGTGATGGAAGTGATGTCATGTGACTTCCGAGGCTGGGCCAGAAAGGACTTGTAGCTTCCACCTGGCTCTGGCCCTACTGGGACATGTGCCTTGGGAGTCCAGCTACCCTGAAGCCACTGTGCTGGGGAGGAAGAGAGAAGCCCAAGGAGCCCCAGCATTTGAATCTTCCTAGTGAAGGAGTTGAGAACACGCCATCCCAAAATATGCCGAGTTGGCATATTGATTATTTTGAGCTGAAGACACTTGAGAAACAACAGATGCAGAAAGGGCTGACACGCCCTTTGTTAACCTAGAGCAGGCTGTAAACTTTCCCGTGAGAAAAGTGCCCTCCCTGTACCAGAACGAGAAGAACAGGCTCATCCCCAGAGACTGGGAACTGATATTGCAATGGGTCTGTACAGGCAAACTGATAAACTAACCCTTATCTTCCGTTGCCTTTGTATCTCCTGCCCCTGGACATCTGCTAGTGACATCCCCACAGTTTGCTGCCCCTAGCCCAGACCCCTTTGTCTTGTCATTTCTTCACAAATTTATTCTTTGTTCATCTGGGTATAGAAGCTCTCAGCGTTGGCCCTTTCTCTGGGTCTTCACTCTCTTGTGAAGTACTCATGTATATATAAAAATTAATAAAACATGTATGCTTTTCTCCTGTTAACCTGTCTCATGTCAGTTTAGTTCTCAGACCTAGCTGAAGATCCTAAGGGGATAGAGGAGAACTTATTCTCCCCCAGCACCAGCCACGGTGCCAGGGAGTGAGTGGCCTTCATGCGATTCCAGCCCACGCCCCCACCACCTTCAAGCCTTCCAGCTGAGACCCAGACCAAGCCAGCCGGTGCCCTGTGCATAATTCCTGAACCCATGGCATCCATGAGCATACTATATGTTTATTTTATAGCACTAAGTTTGGGGGTGAGACGTTATGCAACCATAGTAACTGGAGTACCAAGGGACACAAACCCATTGTGGGTAACGGGTCTCCCCAAAATTTGGAGTCCTTCAGATGCAGTGGCATGGATCCCTTCAGGAGAGAGGCCGGTGGGAATGAGCCTCTTGGGGAGTTGTATCCCTCTGAATCCCAATCCGAACTCAGTGGCTGGGTGCAATCACAGTACACCTCAGCCCCCTGCGAGCTGCAGCCTTTGCCCTAATGGGACTAATGGGGACTAAGCACTGAATGTCAGGCTCTGAATCTTCACGGTGACGACGTTTGATGAGCATAGCAGTGTGAGCTTCAGCCATGGCTGGATATTGCAAGGATCATTCCCCTCCATCCTGAAAAGGCCACAGCCACCTTGAAGGCCTGATGGTTATTTGGTGTGGAGCACGTGGCTGTGCTGTTCTAAATGAAGATTGGATTTTGAGCTCAAGTTCAAAGCTTCAAACCTCTAACTCTGTCAATTCCTAGCCATGACACCTTGGCAAGTCATTTATCCTCTCAGAAAGAGTTTCGTACCTATGAAAAGAGAAAATTTACGTCACAGGAATATGTCATAGGAGTCTGAGGATGGGGAACACGGAGATGTTTCATGAATGCACATCAAAATATCACCTCCAACCTTCCCCCATTCCTCCCACCTCAATTGCTTCAGCATCTATTAGAAGAAAACGTCAAAAAGAATAAATTTTGGAATGTGCAAATTGAAGTCAGCTCAGGGGAGACTGAGCAGAATCCCAGGTCTAGGGCTTTTGCTTTTGGTAGGGCCTTATTTTTATTGAGGAGGAAACTAAGCCCAGAGAAGTTAGGCAACTCGCCCACAATCACACAGCTGGTTTAAGGTAGAGCTAGGATTAGCATGCAAGTCTCTGTTGCTCCATCAGCTACACTGAGCTGAACAAAGTAACTGAGGGGAAGGGACTCAAGGGGCTAAAGCAGATGTGGGAGGAGCTGGAGCTCTGGGCAGGCCAGGAGGAAGGGGCCAGCGTCGCACACAGTCATTTCCTTCCATCCAGCTCTGGGTTGAGTGTGCAGAGCTGAGGAAGTGGCTTCAACACCAAATAGTGGTCGGGGCAGGCCTGAGAGTTGTGAGTCCACAGTGTGAAGAAGTAAACTCAGTCAGAGCCAAGCCTGACACAAAGCAAGAAAAATGCCACAGATTTTGAAGTCAGGCTGCTCGATATTACACAAAAATGCCCGGTTTGCTCTCAGACTGGCTGGGCCCCCCTCCTTCCCATCTGCAATTATAGCTCTTTCAGGAGAAGCTTGTCTTGTAGCTATAGAACATTCCAGGCAAATGAGTGCACTATTTCTGGAAGTCAGATGAGCTCCACAGCTCACAACTCCTCAACCCAAGCCCATTAATCAAGTCTGATGACTTAATTTACTGTTGAAATGAACATGCCACTTGCAATGTGATCCATCACCACCGTTTCTACTTCCCGAATGCCAGGGAGTTACCTCCGGAGAAGAGAGAATTCACCCTTCTGTAAGCAAAGGCATTCTCCCCTAGTGTAACCGGAGGCAGGAGACAGGATCCGAGTGAGTGCTCATTGTCCTCCGTGCTGGGATGCCAGTCATTTCCTCCCTGCCCCCGACCCTGCCTGGAGAACCCACCCACTCAACAGAGGCCAGGCAGTCCCAGCGGCCCTCGGGGGGGAGGGCAGGGGGCGGCCGGTCAGCCGTGCTGAGTGCAGCTGTGTACTTGGGAACAGGCAGCCACAGTCTGTTAGCTGAGGTCACAAGGACCGAGGAGCTGAAGCTGCTGTCATGGGAAGTCATTTTTGACCCGCTCTCCTGAGAGCCCAGAATGAATCAGTGGCACAGCAGCAGTGAGAGGTCCCCCTGACCCAGGGAGAGGTGGTGACAGAGATAATAGGTGAGCTGGTTCCAGATGCTTTCCCGTAGTCCGCATGAGGCCAGATGAAATTCCCGCTGTCCTCCTATAAGATGTGCCTGGACGCTTAGAATAAATTCCTCTTCCCTTCTGCGAGCTTGAGAGGCCTCTATCTCTTGCAACCAAACATTTTTCTTGATTGCAATACCCACTCTGGGCAATGCGAGGTCGTGTGGGGACAGCAGGAATGGTTAATACCAGGTAGCCACTTTATCCTTTTGAAATATCCTCCTATGTCTTTTATTCCCTCCTACTTATACTTGAATTTATCTAATGTTCTATTTCACTTATCAGATGGTTTTAGGACTTAATTATTGGCTCATTAATTAAAGTTTGTTCATCTTTCCTTTCTAACTAGGCCAAAAAACCCCCTGATGTCAAGAACCACATCATATATATTTTCTACAACCCCTAACAATGCCTGAGACTCTGCAAGACTTATTTTAGCCAATAATTATATTAAACATTTTTTGGTTAAGTGAGCAAAGAAAGTGAATATAGAATCAGGAGCCAATCCAGTTATTTACTTTAATAAATGCAAACTGCATTTTTTCTCTGCTTCATTCATCCATTTACCCAGTTGCTGTTCACTTGGAGCTGAAGAGAAGCTAGAGTAGTTCAAGCTTCTTATACTCGCCCGAGTGTTAGGTGATGTGAGGGTCTAGTAAGTAGGTGCACAGGGGAAAGTGCACAGGTGAGGTTTTAGGAGTAAAATCAACAGCATTCAGTGAGTAGAAGCATTATCGATTGGAAAAGGAAGTTAACCAAAGATGGGAATGAATCCTAGTATATTCCCAAGAGGACCCACGTGGCAAGGTCCGGGGGAGGGTGTGGCTGGCTTTAGAAATATTGCAAAGTGCATTTTCCTCCCTTTCAAGGAACGTTTTTCTTGAAACAAAACAGTAGTTTCTAAATGTTGGAGTTGAACAAAAGAAATCTATTTTCCTTAGGAACAAGACAGGTTTTTGTATTTATCAGTTGTACCTGATAGTAGCTTGCCGGTAATGCATTTTTTTGTTGTTTGGCCAACATACAGACACATGTAATGAATCCGTGAATCCACACAGTCTGGCTCAGGTTACATTGGCTGAAGCACATTAGGATTTGTGTGTGTGTGTGAGAGAGAGAGAGAGGAGAGAGAAAGAGAGACTTAGTTCTGAGTTAGGCACTTGCCTAATGGGGATTATCAACTAGTCAATAAAATAGAAACCATTTACAACAGCCAGCACTAACAAATACTAGCCTTTGTCATTTCCCCCCATTACACTTGGGTTTACATTTTTATTTTATGTATGCTTTTGTAGGATTGCCACGTTTAGCAGAATGTCTTCAAAGGCATGTTCTGATGGTACTTAAAAAAAAGTATGAAATTTATAGACTAAGAAAGAGATTAACTATTAGCTTTTCTCTCTCTTGCTTCCTCACTTTCTGTGCTTTCTTTTATGTTATGGTTCAGTTTTATTATTTTAAGGCTCCAAGAGCCAAACAATTCTAGCTTTAAATTATTTTATTCATTCAATAGCTAGGTAAAACACATGTCTTCTATTTAGCTAAAGACTGGGAATATACTTTTTAAGGTATGCTAAGATTTCAAGCCAATTTATGTACACTCTCCAGGGCTTCTTGCAAGTGTATTTAACTGGATTTGTCTACAAGTTGTAAGTGCAGTAAGAGAAAAAATGGTCACTTTTTTCATTCTTTTCTGAAAATAGCAATCAAGAACAGACTAAGTACCCTTCTGTCCAACACAATGTCTGAGAGGAATGAGGCACAATCTGTGACCAGGAACTCACAAGCAGAGGTATTCCAGCACAGATGGAAACACGGTATGTTTCTTGGGTAAATTCAGAAAGCTGATTTTGTTTATCACAGTAGGAGACAACTTAGTTTTGTCCTTTGCTTTGGGGAAACTTTGCTTAAAAGTGAGCATTGACTGTCGTTAAGTGGCACCTTAAATGGCACAAAGCTGGGAACAGAGATTCCCCAGGAAAGGACAATACTGAGGGCCTAATGGGGAAGGTGGAGCCCGAAAAGGAGGCTGAGTAAGCGTTGGAGTTAGAACAGCAGAGAGAAGGCGTAAAGGCTGGCCCCTGGTCCCAGGGCAGCAGGGAGTCAGTTAAAGAGTGTGGTGGGAGCCAAGATTGGAGGGGTATGCTTGGCCAGGTTGTAGGGCACCTTTGAATTCCGTGAACGGAGTCTACCTCGGTCCTATTCTATGTCCTCTGTGTCAAGGGGGAACACGAACAAATCCTGGATAAATATAGTTGCATTCCAAGTTATATTTGGGAGGATTAATCTGGCTCCACTGTGTGGGAAAGATTAGAAAGAGAAAGTAGAGGTGGGGGCGGGGCCAAGTTAGGAAGCAATTGTCTAGGAAAGGAATGAGTATTTTAGGAATTGAGCTGGGATTGCTTTTGCTCTGGGGTTGTATTAATAGATTCCAGAACAACACAAGGCTAAAAGGAAGATTTTAAAAATATGGTAAAAAAAATAAATATGACCACACCCAGGTTTCACTTGGGAGTGAACAAGGATAAATGTCTGCAGCGCTAATCCGCGTTCTCCCTGGACTCAGCTCTCCTCCGCATGCTCTAGCTCCTCTGTTCCCCTCTCCTTTCTTTGTTCCAGCTCTGGAGCTTCGTGTTTACCGTTAATCAACAATCAACAGAGAAAGATTTCCCTTTAGCAAGTGTAGCAAAGGCTGGCACGGCTTGTTGGCAGCTGATCATTTCTGGGATTTCTTGTCCAGATGGCGCCTCCCCCAAACCATCCTCCTCATCAAAGGCCTCCACGTGTGTGGTGGTTGTTTTACTGAACCTAATCTCTGTTCAGTTAATTGTTGCAAAACATCCGATTGTCAATGCCAGTTCATATCTGAAGTTGCTAAGTCTGCTGTGTTAGGGGACAAACCGGGGACAGCTGCACCCTCACCAGCTGGGACTCACTGGTCAGGCCAAGCTGAGGGCGCCCACTTCAGCCCTTTGCAGAGCTTTGTTTGGGGATTTGAGCGCCAAGAAAGCCAACGTGTTCAGGGTGTCTATGAGAATGTGCTTTTACACCCTGGCTCGGCCCTGGGAACAGAGTCTCCCTAGAAACAGGAAGTGGAGATCTTTGGAGAAAAACTCACTTCATGGATAAAACTCGGCTTTTTTTTAAAAGCTTCTGGCCATCTTGTTAAAAATTGGGAGAGACAAACAGATTATGGTGTGCTAGTGTAGGCCCCTTGAACTAGGGATCTTGATTCTTTTTCCTTTATTATATCTCTAAAAATTTTTCAGATGGTGGCAGATGCCTGCTTCCACAACTGAAATTATTTATGACCGGGCCAGAACTCTTAGGAAATCATAAGACATCCCATGAGCATTGACTAAAAAAGTTCATGATGCAACGTTACTTTCAGTTGTAACATGTTTTTTAAATTTTGTGTTTATATCATATTTTTTTCCTAAATGTAGAATCTGTTTGGAATTTGAAAAAAATACAAGCATATACCTAACTTATTATCACTAGGTTTAAAAGAATCAAATCAACCAAGGTAATTGGTGTTGAGGGAGAAAGTTAGTAAATGTGATTAAGTCTTTTCCCTTATCCAAATCCTGCCAATCCTTGAGTGTTTGGTTCAAGTGGCTTCTTCTCTATGAAGTCTTCCCTGAGTTAGCACAGCCCATATTCACCTCTTCTCTGATACTATAGAAATTATAGTCAGCACCATACGATTCAGTCCTTCCTTGTAAACTGCCTTGTATTACTCGTCACATACACTATATTCATCTGTGCTGTTCCTGTTTCCCCAACCAGATGGTAAGGTTATCTTAGAAAGGATCCTGCTAAACGTCTTTTCTCCTAAAAGCTGAGCATACTTCTGAGAACGCAGGTATTCGATAGACACTTATTGCATAAAAATAAGCATCTAAGTGGGGCACATTTCAGGAGGCAGATCTAGCTCTGGGTCTTTCCTTTACTATAGGGGGATCTCAGGCTCCATGTGACCCAGGGCTTGCCACATGGAGAAGGTGTGTCACGATGAAGTCAATCACTTGTTGTTGACAGCCACCAGTAGCAGTGGGCATACTGATTGAGAACAAGGACCTTGGGGTGAGCAAACCTGGGCTCAGATCTTGCTTTTCCCACTTATTAGCTGCATGGCATTGAGCTAGTAATTTTACCTGCGTTTAGTGTCCTCATATATAATATGGGAATCAAAATGTACCTACTGCTTAGCATTTTTTGAGAAATAATCTATGTTATATAGAACCACATGTCCCACTTTCCCAGCTGGGTATGTAAGTAATGTAATTCTGCTGGTTGTCTCAAGATATGCCACTTGAGTGCTTATATAACAAGATTAAGAAAGTTCATAATCCTGATCCTTCCTTATGGGTCCCTTTCCAGTGTCCAGAAGTACTTACTTGGTCTCCAGGGTCAGTCCTGGATCTTCTCACCTTACTGAGTGCTCCAGTCTCCCAAATGACTTCTTCCGTAAGCATGTTGCTGCCCAAGCCTGATGTTGCTACTAAATCCACTGCAGCTTGGACTATCCAAAGCAGAGCCCTTCACAGCCATTGTCAAACCTGCAGCCATTTCTCAGGATAGGAGGGAGGCTGTGTCTGGGTTGCCAGTGTTGTAGTTTTTTAATAGAACTTACTCTACTTGGGTTTACTTTGGGTCAAGAGGGATAATAAATTCCTATATTACTCCCAATGTGCTTCTGGGGACTAATAGGGGAGGATACTTCAGCTAAAAATGTGATCCGGCCCAAGGTAAAATAGTTTCGGTCAGGTCTTTGTGTAGCTGGACTGAGGCCACTGGGGTTCATAATCTTGTTTTTTGAAAAAGTGAATAATGCACCAGCTTTCTATGCATTGAAAGTCTATAGGGAGTGATTCTAAACACAGAAACATGAACAAAAAATATCTGTTGCTAACTTGCTTATTACAGGTAGGGGAATCATAAATTATATGGCATTTAGGAAAAATTTTTCTTTTCTTTAAAATTGGGTGGTTTGCGTGTGTGTTCCAATAGTTAGCCACCAGAAGAATGAGGAGGCACGGCTTTGCCTCACACCGATGGGTGGTCTTGGAAGAAGACCAATCTTGGAACACTAAGACTTATCCCAGGCTGTCCTGTGGAAATGCCTTGGTGTTATTCTAGACTGAATTTCCTGGATGGACAGGCCACGCTAGTAGGCTGGAACATATCTTTGACTATGTTTCTGAAGCCTTTGCCATTTGCTCTGTGGATAGAATACAAAAAGAAAATCAGAAGGTAATATCATGATTTACATGTCCTGAAAACTCCCTGCTTTCTGTTTGGGAGGACGAAGTAGGGAATTGGCAACAGAATCATGCACCAGGAGGGCTCTATGGTTGTGCCTATAGAGCAGACTTTAGAAATGGGTGGGTGGGGTAAGTTGAAAGCACCAGAAGTCTGGTCCCAGCCTGTTGGTGTCTGTCACACTGGCCTCTGTGATCTTGAATAAAGGAACATGGGACTTCCTCTGAGTAAGGTGACCACTATGACTGATTTTCCAGGCCTGGCTTAAGTGGATTGGTAGGAGAGTCAGAGTAAGCGCCAATTGTGCATTAAGGTGGTGACTATAACAGGAGCATAAACAAACATCCACCTTCCAACAGAGAAACTGGCAGGCTGGATGCTTCTTTCCCAGTAGCACAATCCACAGGATATAGCACGCATAGCAGTATGTTCCCAAAGTCCAAAAGAAGTCTAACCCCTGTGGATAGAGGATGGGTTTTTCCTACAGGGAAAGGGTCTGTCCCCCTCTAAGTGAAAAATGGAGGAGAATGGCCCTCAAAACAGGAAGCAGAGTTAGGAATTGGGGAGCAAATTATATACATTTTGTTTTCCTTTCCCTTGGACTCTGAAAATGGCCAAATTTAGTGCCAAGTTTTAAGTTTTTCTTCCACGTTGTCATGTCCTTTAGCCACCCGCAAATCCTTCACTCGCAGGTATTTATATCTGCAGCCTGGTGGGATGATGCTGTGAGGAAACAGGGGCCAGAGCTGGTCATGGGGGATGTATTGTCCCATTTTCTGCAGCTGTAACAGAATATCACAGACTGGGTAATTTATAAAGAATAAAGTTTATTTGGCTCACAGCTCTGGAAGCTGGGAAGTCCAAGAGCATGGCTTTGGCATCTGATAAGGGTCATCCCACGGTGGAAGGGCAGAAGGAAAATAAGCACTGGAGACAGAGAGGAAATCAAGTGAAACTCATCCTTTTATCAGGAGCCCATGTCCATGGTAACTAACCCATCCCTCTAATAAATAATTAATCCATTCATGAGAACAAACCCCTCATGACTTAATCACCTCCTAAAGATTCCACCTTTTAATACCATCACAGTGGTAGTTAAATTTCAACATGAATTTTGGAGGGGATGTTTAAATCATCTCAGTGGCATAGCTTGCCCCATATCACCCTTCAGTGAAGACAGCAGCAAAACCAGGGCAAGCCAAGGCAGGAAGGAGCACATGATATAGAGGAAAATGGTGTGACTCATGAACATGCATACATATATGCAGCAAAGGAAGGGACCTTTGCCGGGGAAGGAGGTGAGCACTCTGTAAGGTTAATGGCAACTCATTTCAATTCTCTCCCACACAGCCTCTCTTCTAGGGAGGAGATCCAGTACTGCCAACTCCAGATGGAAGAGTTGAAGCCTCACAGCCCAAGATAAATGTTTCCCTTGGATACCCAATTTTTGTTGGAATAGTGAGCCCACTGATCCAATCAACCCTAATTTCATAGGAATTATTTAAATCTGAGAATCCATTACCTTACCCTATCATCAAATCTTGGTCTGGGTACCATAGTCCACCAAATATCTTTTAATAATCTGAATCTCAAAGAAAGGAGTTAATCTTATGTGAAAATTATATGAAAATTATATGATCTTATATGAAAATTAGCAGTAATCAAGTGGTTGGGGAAGTACATTAATAGTATGCAAATAATAGGCCCTGGCCAAGTCAAACACATAATTTATTATTGTCTTCCATTGGAACAGAGAATAGCTCTTAACAGAACAAAAGATTGTGTGCTTCAAAAGTGAACTAACATTTTTATAGGTATAGACTGAAAACTGCCAATAACTTCCAAAAGGTAAAACACGAAACAAAACCAAAACCAAAAAAACCCTGCTGTCTTGTGGCTGTGGTGCCTTACATGCTCCTACACACCACGTGCACTCGTTGTTGGCATTGCCAGTGTTCCAGCCCCTTCTGTTGTACCCTCAGTGCTCTCAGAGCCTGCTGCTCTCCTCGAGTTCACTTAGCAGTTAATATTATTGCTGTTGAGAACGCCACCATTTATTAAGAGCGGACGAATACAGCACATTGCTTTCTATTCATGTGGTCCGTGGTAGAGGCTGCAAGTTGTCCCCTGTATCTATACTTTCATTTTTATGCACATTAATAAAATCCCCAATATTTTTCTTGGCACATGGCCATCTAGGGTACAGTTTGAATTTTCATGCCTCCCTTGCAGTTAGGTGTGGCCATATGGCTACATTCTGGCCAGTGGATTGTGAACAGATGTGATGAGTCCGTCTGCCAGGTTGCGTCTGTAAAAAGGAAAAAATATACCAGCTCTGCCCCTTCCCTTTCATGGAAGAAGTTGTGGAAGAAGGCAATCCCCCAGGGAAGCCAAGCAGCAAAATCAAGGGAACCTGAGTTCTGACACCAGTACCCAGTGTCAGAGGTTCCCAAACATTCTTGTTTCACAGCAGCGTCTCTGTAATTTCTTCATGTTGACCTTAGGCAAAGAAATGCCTAACAATTCGATTTTTAAGTAGTTGCATCCAAGCAATTTGACATACGTCTATGTCCTAATGACTTAGAAGTCATCTGAAAATCTAGCACAAATAAATTGAAAAAAAATACTCTTATTTTCATTTTTGAATAACCACAATCACTTACTAGTGGGGTGTGTGCATCTGTTGGGCACTGCACAACTTCTCAAACCTTGGGATAACATTGGACAACAGTGCTATCATTTATAGTCGCATTTTATCAGAGCAACCATCAAAAACCCAGCTTTGCAAAGATATAATATCATCAAAGAGAATGTGACAAGAGCTAAAGTTTAAACTCTGAGCTACCTCAAGCTAAGTAGTTCCCTCAGCATCTGAGGAATGTCAAATATCACTGTGTTTTCTTTACGTAAAATTTACTGTGGTCCCCTGCGGTGCCTCAGTGCATAGTTTGGGGACCACCGTTGTGGGGCAACTGCAATAGCCCAGACTGCTTATACCTCTTATGTAAGAGAAAATTAAATTTCTGTTGTCTTTAAACCACTGCAATTTAAAATCTGTAAGAGCAGACAAACACCATTCCTATCTAATAGATGGTTTAAACCATTAAGACAAAAAGTAAAAATGTGACTAGGCAGTTTTCCTTGAAAGTTATGCACACACACACACACACACACACACAGCCCCACCCCCTGCCCTGCCGTTGCCTTCTGACCCCGGAGGCCACTCCTCTAAGTTGTTTCCCTTTCCTTCTTTCTTTCCTTCCGCCTGGTCATTTGTTCCGTTTCACTGGCTACTGGCTCTCAGGCAACTGCCCTCCAGGACCACGCTGCTTTTCCCTTCCGGAGTCCTCCTGTGCCTTGGTCCTGTCTGTACATTGTGGAAGGGGCTGTAGTTGCTGGTGTGGAAAACATGAGGGATTGTGTGGGAAAGCCTGAGGCATGGGGACTGTTACTCTTTCAACACCAACATACCTTCCTCAGTTAAGAAAAAAAATTCCACTCCCCTTCAGGAAGCAATTAAAGAAGTGTTTAAACTATGGTTACAAAGCAAAATTTTGGTTCCACAGTAGGCTGCGTCCTCTAAGCCTGTGGTTCCCAACCCCAGGACTGTCCGTGGCCTGTTAGGAACCAGGAGGTGAGAGTGGGCAAGCGAGCAAAGCTTCATCTGTATTCACAGCCGCTCCCCATCGCTTGCATCACCGCCTGAACTCCGCCCCTGTCAGATCGGCAGCAGCATTAGATTCTCATAGGAGGAGGAACTCCACTGTAAACTGCGCATGTGAAGGATCTAGATTACATGTTCCTTATGAGAATCTAATGCCTGATGATCTGAGGTGGAGCTGAGGCAGTGATGCTCGCCCTGGGGAGTGGCTGCAAATACAGATTATCATTAATAGAAAAGTTTGACTGCACGATAAATGGAATGAGCTTGAATCATCCCGAAACCATCCACTGCCCCCACCCTCTGCCCCAGTCCATGGAAACACTGTCTTCCATGAAACCAGTCTCTGGTGCCAGAAATGCTGGGACTGCTGCTCTAAGCCACTTTAGGAGTAACATTTCAAAATAAAGAATTTGAAGTACAGAGAATTAGTCAGGCATGAGCATTGGCGAACCTTCGGATAGGGCAGGCACCTAAAGCCAAGCTCCCAGGGAGTGCCCAGCAGCTCATGAGTGTGGAAAAAAAGTCTTTTTCTTCCCGATGTGGACCTTTCAAGTGAAAATGCTACACTAACATGACTTCTACTGGTCCAGAGGGAAATATGTTAACGGAGTCTGCAAAACTAGAGGCAACCAGAGCCCTTCTAACTCCCACAGAGAAGTTTTCCCTCCAGTTCTTAAGGCAAATTGTAATGATCACCACTTTCCTTCTGAGGCAAAGTAGACCTGCTCTTTTCTAGTTGACTTCTCCCAACGTCTTTGAATAGTTGGAAATTCAAATGAGATAGTAATCTGTTCCCTCCGATGCTGGCTATTAAGGCCAAATGGGGTATTTCAGATTCTCTTAGGTGTGTCGGTGTCTGTGCGGATGTTGAGTCCAGCAGAAGGTGTTTCATTATGCAGTTCTAGAGGGAGAGTCTTTCTAGTAGCTGAAGTGTCACAGTTGGGAGCCCCACTCTGGATCACTTCCCCAAGCCCCTTTTGTTCCAGTGCGGTTACTCACTGAAGCGTAAGGCAGATCACTGGTTTCTTTTGAAGAGAGACTTGGCAGCAGGTCAGGCCTGTCTTTCTAGACTGGATACATGTGATCATTGCCTTTGATCACAGCTCCCAGCAGTACTGTGGGTAGTGCAGGTGACATGGCTTTCACCCTGGTCAGTAACCCCCTGCGTATACCTGGCGAGCTCTCCTCCAACCACACCCCCGATCTTTAATCCAAAAATGTAAACTTACTTAAATACCAAACTAAACAGTGACAAATGGGAAGAAAAAATATTTTTAAAACAGTTACAGGCAGGCACAATGGCTCATGTCTGTAGTCCCCAGTGCTTTGGGAGGCCGACAAGGGAGGATGGCTTGAGCCCAGGATTTCGAGGTTACAGTGAGCTATGATGGAGCCACTGCACTCCAGCCTAGGCAGCAGAACAAGACCTCACATCCAAAAAAAATTCTGTTGTGTTTCAAACCGAAGCATTTTTTTCTCAGCTATTCCCCTGCTTTGGCATCCTGTGCACACAGACAGCACTTAATCTACTGTCTGTTTACTCACCTGCCTTCCTCACTGGATCCTGAGCTCCATGAGGACAGGAAGCCTGTCCCAGTTCTCTCTCGCCCAACGCTTGGCACTTGGTGAGCAATCAGTAAATATCCATTTGACATGAATTCTCCGCCCATTGGCACGAGTCAATGAAAGCTAAGGAAACAGAGTAAAGTAAGTGAAGTTAAGTTCACCCTCTCCGGCCCTCTCACTTTTCCTTTTCTCTTCCTTCCCCTGATGTCTTCATCTCTCTCCCTATCTCAGAAGCTTAGCCAGCTTCTATAAATTAGGGGAGTAAACACCTAAACGTTCCACACGTGGCCACATTCTGAGGTAGATTCGACCTAGGCCTTTGGCTACCAAGTGCTGGGTGCAGGGCCGTGCTTGGGGAAGTAGGCAGGGAGCTATGCCATTTGTTGGTGGGCTTGTGAGCACTCAAAAAATGTCTCCTTGCGACTGCTGTGGTCAATGTCACTAATGTTCTCCCTTACCTTCCGGTACACAGAGAGTTATCCTTCTCTGCCCTTTTGAAGTTACATGTAGCCATGTGCTTGCATTAGCCAATCAAATGTGAGCACAAGAATTAGAAGCTAGTGTGCTGTATTCCACACACTTTCCCCCAATCACGGTTACCATGGCAGTGCATCCAAGTGTGGTTTAGATAGAAGTGCTGCAAGACTGAAGAATCCTGGATCATTGAGCTGTCACAGAGGAGGATCACCCAGACCCATGGTGGACTTTGCATGTGCAAGAAATATTAATATGTATTTGTTGTTTTAAGCCACTAGGAGTTTTGGGGATTGTTTGTTGCTAATGAGTATCTTGGCCTATCCTGACTGCATGACAATATGCATTTGTCAAAATTCACCAGACTGTGCCGTAATGTGCATAAAAGAGTTAACAGTAGGTCCGAGACTGCTATTCCTAGAAAGTCCTGGTTGTAAGATTGGCCCTTGGCTGATCTCTGAGAACTTGGATTTGTGGAGTCTTCTCTCTTCTCTGACTAATGAGGGTAGTCTTTTGTGCCTAACTGTGCAAGCAATGTGCTTTCCTTCTGCATGTCTGGAATTTTGGTACATGTTAGGCAAGAGTGCCCAGGTGACCAGCCCCCAGTGAAAACTGTGGGTGCTGAGCCTTTAATGGCCTCTCTGAGCAGAAACGTCACACACATTATGTGAGTATCCTATGGCTTCTGTGACAAATTACTCCAAACTAGGTGGCTTACAACAACAGAGATTTATTCTCTCACAGTCTGGAAGCCAAAAATCCAAAATATAGGTATTGGTAGGGCCGAGCTCCCTCCAGAGGCTCTAGGAGAGATTCCATTCCTTGCTTCTTCCACTTTCTGGTGGTTTCTTGGGCACGTGGCTGCATAATTCCAATCTCTGTCTTTGTGGTAACATTCCTCCTTCTTTCCTCTGTACCTGTCTCTCTTCTGTGTGTCTTTTATTATAAGGACATTTATCAATCCAGGATGATCTCTTCATCTTGAGATACCTAATTACATCTGCAAAGACCCTTTTTCCAAATCTTCTTACATTTACAGGTTCCAGAGTTTAGGACATGGATATATCTTTTGGGGGCTACACACACTACACATTACACATGTATTGCTGCATTTTTGTTACAGGAGAAAGAATGAGCTTTATGTGACTCCTGATGGGAAGGAGAGAGCATAAGAAAGGCTGCACAAAAGATAAGGAAGAAAAGAAAAGAAAGGCTGCACATGGATTCCTCCAGACTCTGCCTGTTTCTTTTTCTCTTATGATCTGGCTGTCTCCTTACTACATCACTGTACTAAGTCGTAACCTAAAGTACTTAGCTTAAGATACAACTATATGCTGAGATCTGTGAGTCCTTCTGGCTAATTTCTGAATGTGAGGATGTTCTTGTCTCCCCCTAACATGACACATCTTAAAATGAGGAACTTTGTTTGTTGCATATAAATTATACCTTGATAACATCAATTAAAAAAATAATGAGTAGGGTAAAGAGACCATGTGCTGGCCCTTCACAGTAATTCCATTTAACAGAATTTGTGATTAAACCCTCAACACCTTGGCCCTTTGTTCTGAACTATAGAATTCCTAAACCCCTGCCCCCGAATCCTGCCCAACCACTCTATAAACCGCATTTGAACATTGTATTTATTGCTTTGAATTACATACATTTAGGCATTACTGTTTTAGGATATATTTGCCAAGGACTTAAAATAAAAGAAATGAACCAGTGCTCCACCTTGCCATTTTCTATACTGGGCTGGTGAGAGAGAAAACCCAACAGTGGCCTGCAGTGGTAGCCAATGTTACTTCTTGAGATGTGGCCTAGTTGGTTCCTCAAGGGTGTCTCCAAGAATTTCAGCTTCTTAACTCCTGAACATAGGTCGGTCGGTTCTTCGACTTGACAAATTGTCTGGCTTTAAGGCCTGAACAAACCTAATAAAATTCCTTATATCCAAGAGTCAGATAGTACTTCCTAAGTAAGGAAAGCTCCTCCAAGATCTATGGACCTACTAGAATGGCCATCACCTGAGGCAGAGCCCTGGCATTGATAGTCTTAGGAGATTTTTAAATGCAAGGAGACGCAGAATTGGAGGGATGATGAAGGCTCCATAATCAAAGGCTGAAGACCTGAGGCTGCCTATCTGGGCATCATACAGGCAGGGAATATGGAGGCAGGAGCTGGGTGGAGGCCAGTGGCTCCAATACAGAGGGCAGGCAATGGCTGGGGGGATTGATGGGGTCACTGTCAAAATGGCCATGGTCTAGCAGACTTTTGGAACCTGCTAAGCCTGAGATTCTAGGAGGTTTTTCTCACTGTCCTTGACCTCAAACACTGCTGGCTGAAATAAAGAATTTTTCTGAATCGTAGAGGAGACTGGCAGGATTAGGGTAGAAACTTCATGGAAATAGTCCCAGGTACCATTTGGGCATTTTTTACTTGTAAATGTGTAATGTGTAAACAAATTATTACACATGAAATGTAATATGTAGTGTGTATTTATAATTCATTACATATAATATATGGTGGTAAATACATTATTTACCTGTATATGGCATGTATAATCAGAATTATGAGGCTCAAAGATGTTTGAAAATCATTTTAAAATAAATGTTTAATACAAGGACTGTTATCTGAAATTTTAAGAAAGGTTGAGATGTTAGAACTCGTATTTCATCTGAACCCAAGACTCAAATCCTTGTTGCTTTTTAGTCAAACCCAGCCAACATGCCTCAATTCCCAGAGGACAATGATGTCATTTAACAGATTTTTCAGCTGTCTGTGCTTCTTTGAGATGTGGTCTGGCAAGTACTAGAGTCCAGAAACCAAAGGGAAAAGGAGAAGAGGAAAAGAGGGCAGAGATGCCCCAGAGGCAAACTATTCCGTGGGCCTCACTGGGCATTTTTCTTTGCTTGCTGAAAAATCAGTCCTCCATTCTTACTAACAAAATCCTTCCTTCTTAATAGTGCATAATTGTCAGGACCCTACTGAGCTCAGCTGAGAAAACCAAACTACAAGCAAAGATTGGGGGCTGACTTCAACTCAACGAGGATTTATTGAGTACCTACAATGTGCTAAGCGCTGGGATTACACAGGTGAGTGAGCTATCCTTGCCCTCAAGAGGCTTGTGATCTATTTAAGGAGAACAAAATATAAAGGAGAAAGAACACTAACAATTACTGAGGACCTACTTCATTCATTCCACTAACTAAAACTTTGAGTGTCTGTTATGTGTCAAATATTGTTCTAGGTGCTAGGGATTCTGGGATGGAAAAGACAGATGTGGTCTGTGCTCTCATGAACATTTCATTCTCATGAGCTGACAAACATATTATAAAAATGCTGTGCTGACTGGTGCCTTCCCAAAAAGTTAAGTAAAGAATTACCATATGATCCAGCAGTTCCACTCCTAGAATTGAAAGTAGTGATTCAAACAGATATTTGTATCCTGATGTCCATAGCAGCATTATTCACTATAGCCAAAAGGTGAGAACAACCCAATGTCTATTGACATATGAGTGGATAAACAAAATGTGATTCAATGAAATATTATTCAGTCTTAAAAATGAATGAAGTTTTGATACATGCTACAACATAGATGAACCTTAGTAACACTATGCAAAGTGAAATAAGCCAGACACAAAAGGACAGATATTGCATGACTCCACTAATATGAAGTATGCTGAGCAGGCAAATTCATGGAGAGACTACATGATAGAGGTTACCAGGGGCTAGGGAAGGAGGTAATATGGTGTTACTATTCAGTGGGTACAGAGTTTTAGTTTGGGAAGATGAGAAAGTCCTGGAAAAGGATAGTGCTGATGGTTATGCAACACTGTAAATATGTTTAATGTCACTGAATTGTATACTTAAAAATGGGTAAAATGGTAAATTTTATGTTATGTATATTTTGCCACAATAAATAAACAAACAAAAAATGCCACGCTCATAACTTAAGGAGAGCAAGAGGCTGACTGGCTTAGATGATCTTAGATTTGGTAGCCAGGGACAGCCTTTCTGAGGAACATTCTGAGGATGAGAAGCAAGCATTAGAACATCAGAAGAAAGGTGTTCCCAGCAGATGGAACTGTGAGAGCAAAGACCACAGGTGAGAACAGGCTTGGACCATTTGAGGAACAGAAAGGAGACCAGAGGGCAGCGGGAGTGTGAGGGGTACATGGTCAAGATGGACGATTTGAAATGTAAGCAGGGAACTTTTTGAGGTCAGGGCAAGGGTTTGGGCTTTATTCTACTGAGATATTCCCCTTCTCTTTTAGACTCCGACATCTGGAGAAAAGCTCTCTTCCTTTCTTGTTGTCCCCAAAACACATCTTATCTCTCCTTGGAGATGTTGTCCACAATATCTATGATGGTATTAATTTTCATAAAAGACTAAGAAGCCTCAAATCTGTTCTATTTGCCCCACCCTGCAAAAGTGCTGAAATCAAGGAAATACCAAGCTACCTCCTTGAAATTGAGAAGAAAAAAGCATAGGGAAAATAAACACAAGTTAGTATCTCAATAAATTTCCATGCCACAGTGATACAGTATGGCGTAGGGTAGGAGCATCCATGATGTTAGGTCACCCTTATGTCACATCTGTCGAGAGCTTTAATCTAACATGTGTAGAGTGCTCTGTGGTTTACCAAACCTCACAGCTGCGGAACATGAAGAAATGGAGATGCGGAGCATTTAGCCAAAGCTTGAGGAGCAAGTGATTTACATGACTACAGCGAGACTCGAATCCACCTCACAGATGGCTCACTGGGCTGGGCACTGCGGGGCGATGCAGTGGGGTTTACAAGCCAAGTTTACCCCTCAGCCAGGATTGGAGATTCAGAGGCTGCCCTTCTTAACCATGTTTCTTGCCATGATTAGGCAAATAACCAAAGGGGTTATTTGCATAATATTGTTGTTTTGATGTGTTATTTGTTGGAGTATGTTAATGAGAAATGTTTATTAGTCAGCTCTTCCTCTATCAGCAGAAAAACATGACCCATGAGATATTTTATTAATAGTATTCCCAGGCATCATCCTGAAGTAATGGGGAGGAGCTGACGAGCCTTGTGCAGCCCTGGCAGGAGGGAATATGTAAATACAAGCTAGTTAGGAACATAGGCAGTTAGCAGGCTGATTTTAGTACTTGAGAAGTTGCCCTAATCAGATATCCAAATTTCCCTAACATTTTCTGATTCTTTCTTTAGGAAACTGCAGAATCATTTTTTCTCTGAATTTTCAACTCTTTCTTGGTTGATTTCTACGGCTACCCTCTAACCTAATCCAGAACTAAACAGATTGGGTGGCTAAGGCTCATCCCATATAAATTCAGTTGGTCCAATTACTCCCTTCTTCTCTGTCCTCCCCACGGGCGATTGTCCCGTGAACTTTTCTTCTTTTCTAGGAGTCGAGCTTGACCTGACGAGAAGTTCGACAGTCTCAGGCTGCTACTGTTTCTTCCGTAAGACACATTTCCCCAGCAGAGATGCCTTGTAAACATATCAGTTCCTCCTGGGTTTTTTTTGTTTTTTTTTTTTTTTTGAGACAGAGTCTCACTTTGTTGCCCTGGCTAGAGTGAGTGCCGTGGCCTCAGCCTAGCTCACAGCAACCTCACACTCCTGGGCTCAAGCGATCCTCCTGCCTCAGCCTCCCGAGTAGCTGGGACTACAGGCATGCGCCACCATGCCCGGCTAATTTTTTCTATATATAT